>CAJVPU010001373.1:0-13095 GCA_910591775.1 Dentiscutata heterogama | reverse complement strand
CTATATGTTTACTTATATAAATTATTTAATAAAGATATGAGCAAGGCCTCACCTTTTAAAACCAAAAAAAAAAAAATAAAAAATAAATTTTATTTATAGGATGTGATTAAAAGTGTATCTAAAGTAATTCTAACTAAAGTGATTTATCCCGAAGAAGAGATAATCAGAAGAATTAGATAGTTATGTCAGAAGTAATTATAAAGAAGATTACAAGAAAAATATGCCAAACCAGTGGAATGCCTATTATACAAGAAACATCAATGGACCAGTAAAACATTTTTATTTAATTTATATGTTTTATATATTTCAAATTGTTTCGAAATAATTAAAATTATTTCGAAACATTTTGAATTATTTTAATATATTTTAATTTAATAATAACAATACTTTTAGCTTTTGAAACAAATTAGATCTTTGTGAGGTATACTAACAAGCAGTATAAAGAAATATACATTTTTTGTTTTTAGGAATCTTTTAGATCCCATAAATAATTCAGCTTCATCAGATGAGATTCGAGTTTGAAAGGGCTTGAAAAAAACAAAAGATTGTTATAAGATGCTATTTAAAGAAATAGAAGAAGGTTCTGAAGAGACATATATAGCTAGAATATTAAAGAAAATTTGGCCTGAAGAAGTTGCTTCCAAAGAAAATATAGCTTATGCAATAGCAGTAGCTCAAACTATTTTCAACCCAAATTACGATAAATTAACAATAGAAGAAAATGTTGTAAAGAAATTGGCAGCAAGATATTTAGTAAGTATTTAAATTTATTTTTGTTAATCAGATAAAATAATTAAATAAATTCGAACTATTTCGAATAAAATAGGTGAGATTAAAAAATGGCGACCCTTTATCAAATCCATGTTCAGAAGACGATACTTGTGAAGAAGAAAGTAATAAAGATGAAGAAAAAATTTTGAATAAAGTCAAAAGAGTAAAAATAATTTTAAATTATATAAATTTAAATCAAATTTTTTAAAGCTAATACAATTATTTAAATTAATTAGGAAAAAGTTAATAAACGTAAAAACAATTCGAAACATTCCGAAAAGGTATAATTTTTTAATTTTATTTAATTTAATTGAATTTATTTTAATTTTTATGAATTATTTAGACTCATAAAAGGCCAAAGTATAGTAAGTATAACTTAAACTAATTTAATTTAATTGAATTAATTCGCAATAATTCGAATTAGCTAAATTTATTTTTTATTTTTTAAATAATCCGAAGTAGTTCGAGTTAGTTTGGATGAAGAACCAAATAACCAAGATGATGAAAATGAAGTAGGCATAAATAAACTGGTTGATGATGATTCTTTGGCCTCAGACGATGATGATAATAATGAAGATAATAAAGTTACAGTTGATAATGAGAAAGATATAGATGATGATAAGTAAAGTTTTTATTTTTTTGCTTTGTTTTTTTTTTTTTAAATAATGCTGCATTTTTTTGTCTTTTATTTTTATATATTTCTTTTAGGATTTTCTATAATTTGCTTTTATTTATATAATTTTTAAAATTTTAAATAAAATTAAAAATAAAATTATTAATAAAATATATTTTAAGTTATAAAATTTATATTTTGTTTATTTAAATAAAGGTTATAAATTTAGCAATGTTTCGAAATAATTCGAATAAATCTAATAAATCATATAATAATTTCATTTAAATATATTTCCTATTTTTCATATTTTTTTTATTTAATTTATTTCGAATTAATTCAAAATTCATCTAAATATTTCGAATTGTTTTAGATTAATTCGAATTGATTTTCTTTACTTACTTATTAGTAGCTATCTTTTAGTTTTAAATATTTTGCTGTTTAATACATTTACATTTATTCGAATTGTTTCGAATTGATTCGAAATATTGCACAATTTATAACGTAATATTACACTATAAGTTTTGTAATTTTGCATAATATATTTCGTAATATTATATTATATTTTGTGCAATATTGCACAATTTCTTGTGCAATATTTCACCTAGACCATAATTATTGCGCAATATTTCGGGGCGTAATAACTTATGTAAGTTTATGTTATTATATTTCACTGATGTATTAAAGACTAGTCAAAACCCACATTTACCGTCAGCTTCTCTATTCCAGAACACGCAGACACGTTCATCTTCTTTGTTGATATTATCAAATCAGAAAAGATTTCTAACCTGACCAATTATCCAACCTAGTAGATATGTAGTCATAAAGACCCTGCCTAATCAAACCTATTCAACTTTACAACACAAAAAAACAATGTTGTAAATATTAACACCAAACACCCCAAATCAACACGTAGTTGTGATCTTGCAACATTAATTAATTTATATGAAAGCAATATGAGACCTTATACAAAAGCTAAAAACAATGCAGATTTACCTATAATACTGTACAAATATATTACAGAGTTAGACTCAGACAACAAGTCCAACAGAAGTAACAATAAACAAGCTTATACAGCAATTTTTACAAAGCTCAACTCTTCACAATACCTGGTTACCAAACAAACAAACACTAGTACAAGCAGCAACAACATTAATACTATAATACCTACTAACAAATCTGCTAATCCCAACATTCCTAACAACCCCAATAGTAACAATACAATAACTGTTACACCCAGACCAAGTACATCTACTAAACAAATCACCCAACCATTACTTACTACATTCATACCTAGCCCCATCTCCATAGTCTCTACACCTAACTTCAACTCAGTTCGCAAAAGGTCCAGGAATATGTCCAACATATCCCCACCCACTACAACCTTCAATAAAGCAACTAAAACTACTATGAGCAGTAGTTCTACCTCTACTAGATTGCATGCAAGTAAAAACACAACCACAAGGCTATTCTATAGTCAAGTTACCAAAACCAATCTTAAACTTCTCACTACCAATACCCCAGAAGATGACATGAAGTGGGCTGCAGAGGTTTATCTCAAAACTATCATACCTATCAACACACTCTTCAACACAGACCTTTGGTTATTCGATGTGATTGCAAAAGCTCTTGAGTTCCTTAAAGGAATTTACAACTTTATTAGCTACAAGCTCACCACTAATCTCATACAATACAAGCTGCCAAAGGCAATTGCCATTAAGTTATACACCAAGATACCAGATTTTTTACTACCTTTACACATAACCTTAAGACCACCCCAGTATACCAAAAAGAATACTCTAACTTTTTCGATACAGCATTAGCGATATACAAAACAGAGAATGAGATCACACTTACCAACATTACTACTCGCAATACCATTCATTTCATATTTAGAAAAATGCTTATTTTCTAGTATCTATCTAACATCAACTTCTTGAAAACTACTTACAGAAATATCTATAAAACTATCATGTATGCTAGAGGATTCTTGCAGATCAAGAACTCTAGTGAAAAAACTCCCAAGAAAATCTGAGCACAAATTAACAAAGCTTTTGAAAACAAGCTTATCCTCTTACCTGATATACCTAAACAGATTCCCAAGGAAATCCTAGATATTTTGCTATTTAAACTTCCTATAACACAATGGTTACAGACCAGAGCAATAGTAAATACCCTAAGAAGAATCTTCAAATTTCCAGAACTCACTAAAACATACTTTGCTAAACTTCCTCCACTTCTTCCTCACTATAATAGTCTTCCAGCAAGTTTATGCTAGTTATTTCCAATCTCTCACTGATCCTTGCTCCAGTATCTCGCTGCATACAAAAGAAAATTAGCAGACTTCTATACTGTTACACAAATTTCTGACTCATACTTTGACCTCTTATCACCCAAAAAACCATTACCTACTATTTACCAAGAGCTTAATCACAAAGTTCGAAAATTCTTTCCCTTCAACCAAGCCACTTCTAATGTTTTACTTGCCAAAGTCATCTTCTAGCTTAGAGAATACTATACCTTCAAATTACTTTCCAATGACTTTTTCACCACCAAACCATCTCTTCCAACAGATACAAGCAAAATCAAAACTACTACTTTCTTTACCTACAGGTTTTTGGGTTTTGTATAGAGAAAGCTGACTATCCTATTACTGATGACAATGAGGCTAGAAAGTTTGTTAAGCAAGCTTTCCTTCACTACCGAGTACCCTTTCCAATTTCAACTGAAATTATGCAAGCCAACCTAACTAATAAACCCCTTCTGCCAACAGCAGAGAAAATTACTGAATATCTTAATATCTTACTTCCTATCACATCAATATAACAACTCACAACTACAGCTAAACTCCTTTGCAAATACTACTACTTTACATGGCTCTCTTTGAAATAGATTCAAATCCAGAGTAGCAGCCCTACCCCAACCAACGATGCTAGCACAACTATTAAACAACCTCTTCCTATCATTCCCGACAACATCAATAAAATCATTAGTACTCTATCCAAACATGAAATTATTGTCTTACTTCCAATCTAAAATCAACCAGATATCACTTCCACTATAAAAATTCTAAGGCAGTTTTATATAGTTAAAAAAATTCTTAATACACTACTAGATCTCCCCTGCTTCTCACTCCTAACTGAAGCATATTAAATAAAGCCTTCACATCCCTACGCCCAGTACAGTTCAATTCTTCACCAGCATTGCCTCCATTATAGATGAGACTACACCTGCTACAACATCCAATAAAATATCAGCCACTACAGTAGCAACAATAACTACAGAGAACACCTTATTTACCAATAACAATATCCCCCTATTAGACAACCTAATATCAATGGATACAAATAAACACTCCTATGAGTAGCTTACACAATATACTAGCCCTCAACACTTTCCAACCTAACATACACCACATAGCTAATTATACTAACCCTCAACCTGATACCCAGCAATCTATGCTATTTTCTTTACTAACTCTTTCTATTTACATACACAATATACAAGGCTTTAACACAAATACTAAAAAAGAGGCTTGGGAAAATTACTGCCTCCAGCAAAACCTAGATATTATTAGCATTACAAAAACCAAACTATCCAGTAAAACAACTTCACAAAAGCATCTCAAAACCCAACACTACACCTACCTCTGGTCCTGTACAGATAGCTCTAAAGCAGAAATGGCTATTATGATTCATAACTCCCCTACACCTCATACTCACAGCATCAGTATAGTGCCTGGACATGCTATAGCTATGAATTTTTTCTTTAAACATGACTTCACGTTTCAAATTATGTCACTTTACCTTCCTAGCAACAATATACACCTTCGACTACAGATCTAAAATACTATAATACAGTAGATACAACAAGCCAAAGCACAAAATATCTTTCTAATAATATTAGGCGATTTCAATACTTCTACAAAAAATATTCACTTCCAATCGATTAAATACAAATTACTTTAATATTTAATATTTAACAATATATATAACCTTGCTTCACACTCTCACAAGTCCACATATACATGGCACAGAGCCAACCTTAGTAGCAAAATTGACTTTATTTGGGTTTACCAACCAATCCTCTAATATCTTACTCACTATGATACTGATGACCCCAACACCAGTACTCAAAGTGATTACAAAATCCTCATCACCCACTGGCTTTTTCTATATGCTCTCACTAGTCAAAGAAGACACAAAACCCACACCCGAAGAAGGGTCTTTGACTACAAAGTAATAAACCCAGAAAAATAAAAAGACTTCACAGACCAAGTAAATACAAATCTACAACAACACAATACACCTCTCATATCTACAACCCCAGAGTCTCTTGAAACCACATGGCACAAAATCCAAACTAGCATCATCTCAGCAGCACTCTAGCATATTCCTAATAAGAAGTTTACAGTTTGTAACTTCCATCACACCTTCTCACCCAAAGCAATCTAGCTTTACTATAGCCTTAAAAAGCTAGGAAACGTAATCAGAATCGTAAAACACCAAGCCAAAAATAACCAACCTATCCCAACCCATCTAAGTGCTATAGTAGCTAAACTCAACAGGCTACACAATCTGGAAATACTTCTCCTTGCAACCAACATAGACTAGATATCCAAAGCCAACTCGGAATAGAAAAAACTATACCACTCTCGCAACCTAGAGAATATCAGACAAACACAGTACCAAATTACCAAAGCTATCTCTAGAAGATGCACCAAGCTCCAAACCAATCTAACCTCTATGCTAAATAGTATTCTGAACTAGTACAGAGATTCTGTTAAGTTTGACAATATCAAACTTAGTCAGGATATCATCACAAACCCTGTCACTATTAAAACACATATCTAACAATATTTTAACAACTGAACTGCTACTTGCCCTATCAACGAGACCTTATTCAACAATGAATAGCAAGCAGAATACAACCCAAAACTCTATATCCTTCCAGACTAGTATCAGAAAGCACTTGCCTCTTTTACCCAAGAAGAAATACTTACTACACTTAGCCAACTACCTAATAACAAAGCCTGTGGACCCTCAGGTATAAGCTATAAAATGCTTAAGCATACAGGCCCCACCTTTTTACAAGCCATCACAGCTATTGATACAAATCGTCAAAAATTTTGCAATCGATTAGTTGTCAACTAAACGATTATTTGATTTTTATTCGATTTTTGTTCGATTTTTATTTGATTTTAATATAAGTTGGCAAAAATTTTTCAATCGATTAGTTGTCAACTAAGCCAACTAATCGATTTTTCGATTTTCAATTTGTATCACTAATTATAGTACTTCTAAACAGGTATATTATAGCACAAGCAATCCCAAAACAATGGAAAGAAGGTAGAATTATCTCATCTTCAAAAAGCCTATTTTTAATAGGAACCTAACCAATACCAGACCTATAAGCCTTATTAAACATGTCAAAAAGCTCTATACAAAACTTCTTACCAACCGGCTCAACAATATTCTATCCAAACACTTAATCCTATTAACTTTCAACTATGTGGCACTCCCAGGCAACTCAATCTTGATTTCAATTAATATTTTTAATAACATCATCAAAGATGCAGCTTGTAACTCAAACCAACTATGGATACTTTTACAAAATATAAACAAAGCCTATAACTTAGTCAACTTCAACTTATTCTACAAACCACTATACAGAATTGGCATGCCAAAACATCTTATTAACATTCTTAACAACCTTCTTACCGATTGCTCTAACCAAGTTATCACCAACCTTGGCCTCACCAACTTCTATGCTGTTCAGAATAGTATTGATTAAGGAGAAACTATATTCTGGAGAATCTACTATGACCCATTAATTACAAAAATATCTACACAGCTACCTGGCTACACTATGCGTATATCATGGCAAACAAGCTTAACCTCACTATTCACCAAAAGGCTACACTGTTCCATATCTGTTCTCATCTATATAGACAATACCATTTGGATTGCCCAGGCTAAAGAAGACTCAGAAAGAATTATAGAAACAGCCTCATCTTTTTACAACATAGCTAATATTCAGATTAATACCTTCAAATCAATCTTTATATCCAACCAAGCTAATGCTAATATTTCATTTCTACAAACAAACCTATCTACAATTCTAGCTAGCTAGCTATTCAAGTTTCTGGGATGCTGGTTCACTCTTAACAATAAGTATTCCAAACAAATCAAGCTTATTCAAGAAAAAGCTCTTAATCTAGTATATACTACCAACTCCAAAAAAATAACTGACAAACAAATAGCCTACATCATTAACACAGTTATTATTCTATAATGGAATACAGAATCCACAATATAGTTATTCTCCAAACAATATGCACCCTGATTTTGGGTAAATCGCCAAGCACAAATCTCTCTTATTTTGGTCTACCCCAAATAGTACAATGCTATACTACAAGACCTACAATATCCACAACATTTGGGATATACAACTCCAGCACCATACTAACAACCTACTCCTCAGAATCAACAATGATTCTATACTCAGTACTACTACTCATATCAGACTTCAGCAACTACAAAACAATCTCTGGTCAACTACTAGTATACTTCAACATTCTCAACTCTGTATAGATAGACCCAACAGATGCATTACTACTTTCAAAATAATTCAAATACTACAACAAGCAGGCATTAGACTAACTATTAATCCAAACAGGGCATGGCTACAACTAGTCCAAGATAGCAATACACCTCTTGAAGCTATACTCACAAAGAATCCCAAGTATAGTATATTTAAATAATAGCTTCGAAACAAAGACATGCTTTACCTGGAACAACTAAGCTCTGCAGATAATGAATATCTGCTCGAATGTTAACATATTTCTCTCAGAATGCTACACCTTCTTAAAGGGAAAAAACTAGACTAGTTTTCCTTTCTGGAAGATACTATACTTGATAGCCTGCATTATCAGACTATATAGTTACAATATTGTCCACTAGGTATCAACCTATTTGTCTATCAATCCAAAACTATTTCTAAAAGACCAAACTATGGATACTTACTTACTAACAAGAGGAAATCATCATAGGCCAAATAAGAAGAAACTTTAAACAAACCAACACAGTTTCTATAACACACTAGCAGCACAATATAGATACTAAACACTATTTGCCATACTCTCTACCCCTAGTACTTTGCAAACCATGCCCAGGCTACAAGCTTAATTCTAACTGGCTTACAGGTCACTGTACACTAGAAGTCTCTACTACAATATCAACACAATTCTTGGGTAGAAGAACAAGTAACAAAGAACTTAAGCTTAATATCAACTATGTAGATCTTCTCTACTTCACAGCATTTAAGCATCCTATTACCTTGCCATCTCTGCCTAATATAAACATTATAGACTCCCTAGCCCCAATTCTCTTCCATACCAATGACGTATATCAGATACTAACTCAGTATACTCTTAGCAATACTAATACACAGAAATTCATATTCTACACAGATAGCTTAATAACAAATATAGATACTAGTAACTGCTTCATAGGAGTAGGCTGGGTCCAGACTGATGATGACCAAACTATTAATAGCTTTTTTGCCAAAATTTCTAATTGGCCCTTATAATACAAAGCAGAGCTAATAGCAATTCTAGCTACTATTGCTATATTACCTCGGAATGCCAATGTTGATATATTTACTAACTTTCAATCTATTATATCTAAGTACTACAAGCTTCTGCAACCTCTCCTAAGTCATCTAAGTTCTTTAAGTTTAACTACTGGCCTATCTGGCATATACTTCTAAATGCTATTCGTGTTTTTAATATTTAGCTCTCACTATACAAAGTTCAAGCACATTTCAATAATCAATTCAATAATATTGCTGACACTTTGGCCAAATAGCACCAACACCTATCAATATCCACTCTCCTGTTCAACCATACTAATATATGCAAACCACACTTCACTATTATATGGAAGGAATACAATATAGAAAAACCAACAAGATTATTTGTTAAAAGCATCTGCAGAGCATATATAATAGCATTATAGTCATTACAAAAGTGAAACACAAAATGAGAAAACACAATCCAAACAACTGACTGGAACTCTACCTAGCTCTATCTGAACAACAACCAGAAAACTTTATCTCCCAAACTAAACCAAATAAAGGCATTCAGAATCAAATATTTACTTAATGATCTCCCAACATACTTCCACTTTCACCACATAGCACCCAAAATTTATCAGGCCAGTACCTGCTTTTTCTGTAGCACTTTGGACTCCTCAAATCACTGAATTAGCTGTCATAGCTCGCCAACTCCTAAACAAATAACTAATACTACTATTACCTAAATAGTTAACAAATGTCTTGGCAGTCTAGCTTTAACCCAACATAGAGCCATAGTAGACCTTATTAAGTCCTACCCCTTATTTAACTCCCTATCTATCCTCTCTTTACACACTCATCAGCTATTTACTACACTAAAAGGCCTCATTTCAGCCCACTTATTACAATTGCTTCAATCTCTTGACCTACACTACAAAGAAACAGCTGATATCATTATACAAATACTACTTCTAACATCAGCAGAGATCTATGAACAAATCTGGAAACCGTATTGTGACAGATTCACAAAATGAAAAAAACAACACAATATACCATCCCACAACAAAATCATATTTACAGATACACAAGCTCACAACTACACCAAGCGTTAATGAAGAAAGTTAACATACAACTGCCCCTGTAATATAGCTGACCAACTATATGAGGATAATAGTATCTGCCCCTCCAAAGGATAAGCATAGCTAAAATTTAATTAATAGTCTACAGTGTGGATCCAACACAGTATACATACAAACTATATATTAATCATTAAAATCTAGATAAGCCCTGACCACTCTAATAGATTTAGGTCGCAGATAATTAATTTACTCTAAGTTTCTAGTCTGAGCTTTTATTCTTGCATATAATTTATATTAGTTTGTGTTATACAAATGAAGTTGTTATATATATCTATATAATATCTTGTATAAATTACCCAATAAAGATACAAGCAAGGCCTCACCTTAATACAAAAAAAAAAAAAAAGCAATCAATAACAATAATAATACCTGTAACAGTAGTACAAATACACCTGTATATTCTAATCTAAATATAACAAACTCCAACCCTATTAATCCTAATACCAATAGCAAATTTCACCTTTGGCAAAACTCTTATATTAAATTTAACACCCCACCCCAACATATACTTGATTCATAGTCTAGAGATCTTTTGATCTATCTAGCTAAGATTAAGGTCTAGAGTAAAATAGCTCTATTCCCACTTCTCCTAAAAAGTTATACAAACTTACTTTGTAAAATCTGCATAATAAATAATAAAGAAACTGAGGAAAAGACCTTACTTAAAAAAATAAAAAAAAATTCAATACTGATATAAAAAAGTTTATATAATTATTGTTATAGCTAAAATTGCGATTTGAAGCTTTTTTTTTAAAAAAAAAAAATATATACACACTAAAGCTTATTTATATTTTTTAATTAACAAATTTAACTTTTAATTATAAAAAATCAAAATTAAAAAAAAATTCAATAATCAGTTAAAATAAGATCAATTCTTAGCTTTAGCTATAATAGTTATATATTTATTTGATATAGGAACCCTTATAGCAAAAGGGGGCAATGAAGCAAAAATTTTGATTTTGTAATTTTATAAAAATTGGTTTTCTATCAATCTAATTTTTCAAGAAATCAATTAAAAATAAAAAAAATTTTTTGGCCTACTGCCCCCTTTTGCTATGGGGTTCCATATATATATTCTATAAACATTAGTAATTAGACTTGTTCAACCTAGTTAACCTATCAAGCTAATCCAAATAGACTAACAAGTATTTATAGCCAATTATTAATATTTGTTTATATTAAGTAAAATAGAATGTATAAATTCTATTTTACTTAATATAAACAAATATTAGTGATTAGCTGAGAATATCTATTAGTTTACTCAGAACAGCCTGACAAGTTATTTAGGTTGGATGGGTTTAATCACTAAACTGCATATTAGAAATCAATCTTTAATTTATATTCAAGTATTTAAGTATAATAATATCATACTTAAATACTTAAATATATTATAATAAATATAATATAATTAATTTGCTTTTTTTTTATAAAAAAAAGCCATCTGTAAAACAAATAATTAATTTTATTTATTTATTTTTTTTTATATATTAAGGTGACCACTTAGGTCCTTTGGCACTTAGCTTTATTCAGGTAATTATGATATTACATCAATTTCATGAGGATACAACTAGCTACATGTGTACTTTTGGTACCTAATTTAAGTAGTCCACCTGGGTTCTATACTAGCCACTATACCTGCAACCTAACTAGGAGATTACCTATTTAACCTTTCTGATTATTTAACTAATGAGAGTACGACTAGCCATACATGCAACTTTTGGTTACCTATTTAAGTAGTCTGCTCTAGGTTCCACACTAGCTGCCATACCTGCACCCAACTATAGGGAATATCCATTTAAATCCTCTGGCTCCATTTCTGTAACACACTTTTACCCTAACACTCTTAATGAGATTAGGGCAGTGTCATTTATCACCTGATTTTTTTTTTATCAAAGGCATACCCCCCCTCCCCCCTTCTTATTATATATTTAATCAGGTCTTTATATATAATTTTAACTTTTTTTTACTCCCCCCCCCTAAAAAATCACCTGATTTTTGTTACTCCCCTTAACAATGCTATAATTAATTTTATTATAAAGTTATAAAACTAAATAAACAATACAACTATTTAGAACTATTGTTATATGATTAAAATTTTTTTAAATACAAATAAGTTAGAAATAAATATTATAGATTAGCATATTAAAAATGATGTTTTGTTAGATAATAAAAAAATTAAAATTATAATTATTAATTTTTAGACAAAAGTTTATATATAGCCAAGACTACTTAGACTATATTAATATATATATAAGCTAATAATAAACCTCTTGTCACAAAAAAAATACTCAATAATAAAGAAATAATTTCTATAATTCAAGCTAAAAAAAATAATAATAAATCAACTAAACAAACAATTAAAAAAAAATAATAAAATATCTAAACTACTAGTAATAGTTGCTAAAGTATATAGTACAATAAAAATTATTATTTGCTATAAAGAGCAGGAAAATTCAAAATCAAATCTGTCATTAAAAAAATTTGAGTTTTTAAAAAATTACTTAAAAAGTATTAACATATAAATAAAAAGTCAAAAAAGCAATTAAGAATTACTAGTTTTTTTTACTTATCAAAATTTATATTTTAATAATTTATATTTACAAAACTCTTATCTTTAAGATTTGTATTCTCAAAATTCATATTCTTAAAACTCATATTATCAAAATTTATATTCTTAAAATCTATACTCTCAAAACTTATATTCTCAAAATTTATATTTCTATAACTCATATTTTCTAGTTTTATCTTCTCAAAACTTATTTTTTCAAGACTCAAATTTACAAAATATATATTATATTTATAAAATTCATATTCTCTAAACTCATTTTTTTTTATTTTCAAGATTTATATTTTTAGTTAATATAAACTTTTATTCATATGATATATATTAGTTTCTTTATATATATATATATATATATATATATTTTTTTTAAGTGAGGTCTTTTTCTCAGTTTCTTTATTATTTGTTATGCAGATTTTACAAGGTAAGTTTACATAATT
>CAJVPU010001372.1:0-13097 GCA_910591775.1 Dentiscutata heterogama | reverse complement strand
AGAGACATCCCATTGTTACTAAGCATTATTATAACCATACGCCAACTTTAAATACCCTTAAAGTTATCCTTAAATTATGTGTATAATACAAATCGGGATTAACTTAATAGATACCCGATCCTGACCTACGTAGAGAGTGACCTTAATTCACGTGCTTGAGTGTTAACGAACGATACTTATAAACGCCTTGAGTTTACTATTGGAGCTAAATAGCACCTTATACTACCCTCGCTCTCCCAATCAATAGTAACACTATATAATCGTTAAGATCGGCATAGTGATTAACGAATAAAATTTTACTTACAGGTTTCCTGTGCGTCACTCATCTGAAAATATACTGTACATGTATCGGTATAACAAAATCTTAAGACTTACGATTCAGTGCGCAAAAATACGTAGTCAATAACGCAACCTGTGGGGTTTTTTTTTTGTTAGAAACGTCATTTAGTGTTAAAAACTCAGCCAATGAACGAAAAACTTCTAACGTTAATAATACAACGACGCAAGGATATTAGAGGATTTCAAAGTTAACAAATAAGTGGCGCATTTTGAAATTAAATGAGAGTTGAAAAATTTTTAGATTTTAAAATCGGAAAATGAAATGAGAGTGTTTGGAGTAGAGTAGTGATCCGGGTGACTATATCCGGATTTAACGCAGATATTTTTTTACAGCTATTATCATAATTCCTGAGACACCTGTAAAAATTTGCCGAATGATTTTTCGGCCGATCCGGTTAAGTTATATATTTCGGGAATAATAAGATTCATTAACAAATATATCAAATAAGATCAAGTGACTAATATATATTACAATAAAACTAAATATTACTTGTTGCACTTGTAAGTCGTAAAATTTCAATCTTATTCTTGATCCATTTTTATCTAAACGAAGCCTTAATTCATTTCTAATTATTTTTCGACGAAAATTCGGTTTTAAAAAATTGTATGAAATTTCTTTGGCAAGATCTAATTATTTTTCGATGAAAATTTGTTTTTAAAAATTATGTAAAATACTTTGGCAAGATCCGTTATCCATTTCATTCAAACGAAAGAAATCTTTATTTATTTCTAATTATTTTTTGACGAAACTTAATTTTTAAAAAATTGTATAAAACTTCAATTCCCAAGATCCATTTTTGTTCAAACGAAAGCATTTATTCATTTCTAATTATTTTTCATTTTTTGTTGATGAAAAATTCATTTTTAAAAAATTAAACCAAGTTTCGATCCCTATTCTTTGGCAAGATACATTTTCTTTAAAACGAAAGCATTTATTTATTTCTAATTATTTTTCGTCTCTTGTTGAAGACAAAAAAAAATATAAACATAAAAATTTTTAATTAGATTTCGTTTATCATAATTCTTAATGTATTCTCGACAAATATTAATAATATCTTGGTTGCTTGGAATCTTAACCCAAGATTCATTTTTAAACCAGTCGAACATATTTAACTTTTTTAATAACGGTACCTGTTCGAGTAATATATTTGTTATTAAAAGTCTAATTTATATTCAATTCCTTCTTGTTAAGGTTTATTGGTTGACATAACCAGTTTATTCCATAAATTTTCGTACAAACTAAAGCAAACATTTTTGGACAAGCATTCGAATGAAAATTATTATGACAGTTATTATATGATATAAAAATATATAGCTTATTTTATTATACGGATCATGCTGAATCAATAACTTAACCGAAAAACCATTCGGCAAATTTTTACATGTGTCCCAGGAATTATGATAATAACTGTAAACAGTGTAGGAAATCTTATGTTCTCATGAGAACATACCTTTAGATTTGAGAACATTTAATATTTTGTAAATGTTCTCTATGAAAAAAAATTTGAGAACATAATACTTGAAAATTATGTTCTCTATATAAGTATTATATAAATATAAATTTGATATTTTCTGAAATAAAAAATTTAATAAATAGGAATATAAATAAATTTTTATTGTTGGAAACATAAATAAATTTCTGAAAAACATTAAATTAAATAAATTTGTTCGCATGAGAACATGAATCTCAAAACAGATTTCCAACATTGTTTATGAATAATCTCAATAGCTATCTAATCACAATGAGCACTCTTAGTCTATGTTTAATGATTATTCATTGGTCTAATTGGTCTAAGTATTTAATATGAGCTGTTCACGCCTCATTTGGCTTCTTATCCACTTGAATCAATTATTAACGTTGCATACCGGAAGACAAGTTTTCTGATAGTCCGATATAGATCTGCCTAATACTTGCTGAATATCAGCATTTTCTCCTGGCATGCATCTGATATTCATTAGTTCAGCTTGTGTTAGTCTATAGTATTATCATCAATTATGCAGATTATTATAAACGGATCCGTACAGTACTGCAGTATAGGGTGTGAAATACCCCTATTTTTAATATCTTTCCGGCGTTATGTATTATTAAGGCTAGCATTGGAAAATTGTAGTGAATTGTTATATGTTTTTTAAAGAGATATTTTAAACTCTATACTATATACATCTAAAAGTCTTATGAACTTTTTTGTCTGTTTAAATTATAATGTCTTATATCAATATAGTTATGCTGTATTTAGTTTTATACCTGATATTTATTTATCTGAATTCAAAACTATAACTTATATAACTATTCTGTATTGTAGTTGTTGTCCGTTCTTGGTTTAGCGCGACAATGCCGTGCAGCTACTTATTTGATATTTATATATATTCATACCAATTATGTGTTGAGAAAATAGTAAGTTTATAGGTAACTCATGATGAAATTTTAATAATTCCAACGCAAATTAACACAATCTTAACCACATATTGTGATTATTAGAATAGCGAGCAAGTTTTGTACGAGAATTTTACAGTAATTGATTATTTTTTTAAAAATTAGTTTAAAAAATAAATTTTAAATTTTGGCCTCATCAAAGCTGTAAGGGTACCAGTGGTGCACCATTTACACTTGCATACGTTGTGAGCATGAGAAATACTCCGGAACCACAAAATATAAACAATGCGAATATCAATAAAACCAAACTAACCTAAATCAACACACTAAACTACCAAACTCTAATGAATCCTAACAGTGAAAGGCACGAAAGAAGGAGAAAGAGAGAGAGAGAAACTATAAATTTTTATTAAGAGAATATAAAAAATTTTTTGAGAACATTAAATTAAATAAACATGTTCTCATGAAAACATAGATTTTAAAATAGATTTCCTACACTGGCTGTAAACGGATATATCCGAATCTGATATTAAATCGGATCGGATTATCCGTTATCCTTTTTGCAGATATCCAATATCCGATTATAATAATATTTAATATTTTAAAACGATAACGATAATGTAAAAAAATAATAACATTATTCAGGATGAATATTTTAATATTTATCAATATTCCTTTATAAAAATATCATTCTTTTAAAAAGTTCTGGGGAAATTCTTGTTCTCTTTGATGTCATTAAGTTGCCAGCATCACTGAATAAACGTTCACTTGGGTGGATGTTGCTAGGACGGCTAGATGAATTCTTACCAATTTAGATAGTTTTGAAAATTTCTTCGAATGTAATAACTTCTTCAGAAGATTCATTAATTTCATTAGAGTCAGAAATGTTAAAGTCAGAAATATTAGAATCAGATATGTTTCGTCTTTTGTTAGAAGTATACGAAAGTATTGATAATAAGAAAAAAAATAAATAAAAATAAAAAACAATAATAATAATTTATTATTTATATATAATCATTAAAAAATAATAATAATCTTATACACCAAAACGGATAACCGGATATCTGACGAATAATCCGAGTCTATCCGAGTATAATTATTTTTCGGATAGTTTATTTATAAATCCGCATAGGATTCTAAAATTATACGGATAGCTAGGATTTTAAAGCTACGGATCGCTACTCTAAATTGACCAACACTGCTTTACTCAGCTAGTAAGATAATCTACGAACATCTACAATTTCTATCCTTTATAATAACTTGCAAAAGGAAACAAAATCGTTGATGAAATCATCTATAAATATTATATTAATATTATAAAATATTATATAAATATTATAAAATATTATATAAATATTATAAAAATATTATATAAATATTATACCATTATCTGTTATTAGAGATGGGCAAGGTAATCACTTATTGCGTAAAAAGTCATTTCACATAACGTGTCGATTTAGCATGTTATTAATTGCAAGTATATATCATTGGAGAATCGTCGCATTGTGTGATGTGACTTTTTACGTAATAAGTAATTACCTTGCCCATCTCTATCTGTTATATATCGATCATTCCGAAATCAAAGATTTATCGAATCATTATTATCAGTTGTTCCTGAATTTATGAGAACAGCTGTAAAGGAAAAACCTAACCACGTAGGATTAAATTTTTATGGAGGCTGAGCTTAATAAGACGAAATAATTTACGAGTCCGTCATTCATGTCTTGAATGAAATTTAATATTTTTGAACGTAGCGGCATAAACATTTGATGTACTAAAATAGTTATACTAAATTTAAAAAATAAACTTCATGCTAACTTTTACTAATTTTGTCATTACACATACGAATATGTTCATAAATAATTCACCGTGATCCGTGTATAGCAGCTTATGAAACACCCGGTATAAATCTATTTTTTATTCATGCAGTAATGAACCAGTCACGCTGGAAACACCGATATAGATAAATTTTTTATTCATACAATAATGGACTAGTCACACTGGAAGCACGGTATAATAAATATATTTTTTATTCATGTAGTATTTATTCCTTGGGCTAATCATGATGGAAACACTCGGTATAAATATATTTTTTATTCATGCAGAAATTATGTCCTAGTTATGTTTTTTATTCATGCAAAGATTATGCCCGGGCTAGTTGTGGCGAAAACACTCGGTATTAACATATTTTTTATTCATGAAGTAATTATGCCCAGGGCTAATTCAGCCAGAACACCAGGTATAAATATACAGTATAACCTGTCAAAACCGATGTGCATGGTGGACCAAATTTGTATCAGTTTTGACAGGTTATCAGGTCTGAAGGGTAAAATTACTATACGTATTTAATTAAAAGATGGTGGATCAATTTTTTATCAGTTTTGACAGGTTATTGGTTTTGACAGTATCGGTTTTGACAGGTTATACTGTATTTTTATTAATGCAGTACTTCTTACCGAAAGCATAGAAAGCATTGATTAAAAAAACTTACGTATTGAAATATTTAATATAAAGATTGTACCTTTAGCATCATTCTAAAGAAATATGAAAAAATTTTAGGAAAACAATTATACGTAAATGAAAATTGATAGGATCTATAAATATAAAAGTAACTTTATTAGGGTACTGATAGTAATGAGTTTCGTTACAATACCCGGTTTCTATAGCGTTTCTCATATTGAAGTTCGTGATAATTTTCTTTTTTGTAAGTTTTTTTTTCTTCTAAGAATTATCGGTTCTTCGTCCATAACTGTACAAAAGCACCGAACTTAAATATCTTAAATCCGGAAATTTTTCGATGAAATCCATTGAAGATGCAATTGAAGATGCAATCAAGGGCAAACATGTTTTTCATTGGCGGATCTAAAATAGTAAAATGTTGGTGGAATAATTGTTGTAAACTTGTCCTTAAAAGTATAATAGGAGAAAATAGAACCTCTGAATTTATTCGAGAAGTATAAACAATTTTATGCAAAAACTCTATAAATTTTATTTTGTAGCGATTATATTAACATAATTTTATTTATACAATATGCTAAGCTTGAAATATTAGAAAATTTACGAAAGATTTAAACACATCCTAATAATTATGTTATTGAATTTTATGGCGTAACTAAAGGTATGTAATATTAGTCGTAAATCTTTGTTGCTTGAAAAGTACTAGATTAAATTTTTCGATCCCATTTGTATGTTATAAACCATTTTACTATCGATAGTCGTCATAATATATGGGAATGGCTAAAAGTTATCTTAAATTAAAAATATTTTCCTGGGTATATTGAGAATCTATAACACTTTTCATCAGCTTATGGTTGTCAATATACCATGACAGAGATAGTAACGGCTTTTTCATATACTTATAATTACGGCCCGACATTATCCGGCAGGTATAAACAAAATATTAAAATTTACGATTTTTATGTATTTACCAAATAAATATGCATAATAGAACTATAAAAGATATATTAATCACAATCTGAAGTTGAACGTTCGATGAAGCAAAGTTTATATTGTCCAAATATAACTCTTTTTAATAATTTTTACATAATATTATTAGTTACTTTGTAGATGAGCTATCAGATTGGTCGTTTTTCAATTTCTTGACAACATTTACAATTTCTTTCAACACACTATACCCTCTTTCATCCCCAATAAATCCATTCATCCTAGGACGCCATATGCCATTCATAGCATAACCAAATGAGATTCCTAGTTCTTGATTCCATACGAATATGCTTCCACCAAATCCTCCCCATCCTAAGAATTCTACATCTTCAATACCAGGAAATTTAAGATATACAAATCCACCGACGGAAGGTGTAAAATTTCTTTTAATAACATGATCCCAAGCTATTGGCAATTTAGTAGACATGAGATCAATAGTATTTTTTGAAAGAAGAGGTTTAGATTTATTTTTATCATTAAGAGATCGTCCATTATTCGTAATAACGGCGCCCAATTTAGCGATTGATTTTGCGTTGGTGAATCCAAGAGCACTTGGACATTCAAAGGCGAACTCTTCAAACTTTGTAACCTCTTCTAATGTAAAAATAGTAGGAAAATCAGGACTAATGGTTTGATTAAAAGTTTTAATCAGTAAATCATCCCTAAAATTCAAAATAAAAGAAATTGATATCTTTTTATTCCACAAATCTAACAAAAGATTACGCATCAACATAAATTTCTCAGCAAAAGGTGCAGTATAAATATTTGCAACTCTTGGTACAAGATTCGGAGGTAATGATAAATGAAATTCTAAATCATATTGCTTCAAAATTTCTTCAGAGATAATTTGTCCAATAGTACGATGTTTAGGATCTACTCTACGAACAATCTCATTTAAATACCATCCACGAGTTACTGCATGATATGCACGAACAGGAACTCCATCAAATAAGTGTGGTTGATCAGCAAGAATTTTCGCTAATTTATCAATATCTTCAAATTCTGATTTATCAATATAGTTTACTCCAGCCCGATGATTTACTAGATCCAGAAGTGTAACATTTTCTTTATTACCTTGAGCAAATTCTGGCCAATATGTGGATATTTTTTCGTCATAATTAAGAAGTCCTCGATCTACTAGATATGCTATTACGATTGAACTCTAAAAAAAATAATAAATAAAATAAAAAGTAAGATGAATTTAATTAAACTTAAAAAAAAAAAAAAAGGAACTAGTTATACCATAACTTTAGTGGAAGAAAAAACTATTTGCAAAGTATCCTCGTCATATTTACGCTTTGCCTCACGATCAGCATATCCACCTTGTAAATCCACCACTAGCTTACCATTATAGTAAGCTGCAACACTTGCTCCAACTTCATTACCATTTTCAAAATTTTTTACAAATGCTTTTTTTGCACCAATAAATTCAGGTGTTACATATCCTTGCACCTTCATATCAAGACATCCTATTCTTAAGAATCGGCATGGTAGTGGCATAAAAGGACCAAAAATTAAAAATTTATAGATTATTATGGAAATAGTAAAAATCAATACACTGATCGGAAAAAATTTTGATCTAGTGCTAGTAGAGGGATATGCTTTGAATTCTTTTTTACGAGATGTGAATTTTTCGTTTTCCATCGTGATAATTGTTTTATCCTTATTTTGTGAAAAAGTGTTTCATTTTATATAAAAAAAATTCTGAACTAGGGTCAATAACTAATTACGGATATTATTGAATAGGAACTTCAATTTATCAATAATTTTCAGCATTCTGCAAAATCATGGATGGAAGAATCCAAATTCGAATTTTACTAATAAATTTTCGTTATAAATAATAAAAGACAATAAATTAGGATCATCTATTTTAGAATATCGACATTAAAATAAAATAATTACAACCTTTCTAAATATACTAAAATCAAAAAGATCTAGAGTCAATTCTCCTTATAAGTACATAATACTTGACCAAATTTACATTCGCATTAATATATTGCGCTTTTAGTACTTATTACAATATAGTGATAGTTAGACATCTTTATAAGTGTACTTCCGTGACGTAATAATTCATGTGGGCACTATTTTGAAATTTCACTTTTTTAATCATATTTTATTCAAAATAACGTCATGCGCGTCTCAAAATATTGCGTTTCAATAATAATGTGTCACCACTAAATACGAACATAATTGAATCGGCCTATATACTGTATATTTGTTATACAGAATCTATTATGTTCGGGTATAAAATGGGCTAAGTGCTGAGAAAAAGAACGAAATTGAAAAACAATCTTCAGAAAATCATGCAAATCTTATGAAAATGCAAACTTTAAGGAGCTATATTGCAAAATTTTACCAACACAACTACTTTTGTGTCTTAAGTAAAAAATGATCCTATTCTCATTCTAAATTGATTTATGCAAAAAAAAAATCTTTTGAAAAAATTGTCAATTTCGTCCCTGATGATGATAGCGAAAAATTTGAGATATTATTCCCTATTGATCATAATTTTCTATCATTAATGCCTATATTTTATTGCAGTTTGCAAAAAGGTGTGACCCCATGATTTTGCGATGAAAATTTTCGAGATTCTAGATTTTTTATTGATTATCTACATATTCCTGTACGTATTCGTTGAAATCTCCTAAAATCAGAAAATCGGTTGATTTCCCATGATTTTATATGACATCATGATCTGCATAGTGATGCGAACGGCTCGGCTCGGCTCACGGCTAACGTTTACTAAGCCAAGCCGATCCTTCGGCTCTAAAACCAGAGCCGAGTCATATATAAGCGATCACCCTCGAGCCGAGCCATTCATAAACCGATCACCCTCGGCACAATTTAAGTCGCGATACTTGGTGATCTACTATTGGCTAAAAGTCAGTCATTTTTGTAGTCGATACGTTATTAGTAGACCCATAGCCGAGCCGATGATCGGCTTCAAAGTCTTAGCCAAGCCATTTTGGAGCCGATACCTTATTAGTAGACCCATAGCCGAGCCGATGGTCGGCTCGGCTTAGCCGTTCGGCTTGCGGCTCGGCTCTAGCCGTTCGCATCACTAGATCTCAAGGTCACATATTTTCCAAGAATCAGATTTTACATGACATCATGATCTGCAAGGTCTCACCTTTAATAATAATAGATGGATAACCGAATAAATTATTCAGTGGTTACAATATAAAGATGATAGTCGGGGTAGGGATGAGCAAAATGCGCTTTTTCATAGATCGGCCCATATCTAGTCGAGGTTATTAATTTAGAATGAAATATATTCATTTAAGATCTATCTGTTAGCATGAATAAATGAATAAATGATTATCGATGTCATGCACCTAAAGACCTTTAATAAAGACTAGAAACTGTACATTCTTTGAACTCCTCAAATAAAATATAGTTTGTCATAATTAATGAAGGGAACCAATCGGCATTATGTAACCCTGATATGGACCTAATTTGAAACAGATATTTGGCGTAAATAGGAGACTTTTAAGATAGGGTTCATATGAGCGTTTCAATATATATCGGAATGTCGATGGCTCTATAGGTAAATCGATAAAATTATAAGGCAAGCTTTATCGATTTACCTATACTTGCTTCTTGTGGACTATATAGCGTGTCTATTTCTTATCGTTATGCTTGTTTTCTGAAATGAGGATATGATTAGTACATAATTAGATCAAGTTCCAAATTATGCAATTATTAAATATACTTACCGTATAACGCGAAATAACGCTCGTAGTCGTTATTTTGAAAATCGGGTTCTTCAAAAATAACATATGGTCTCGAATTAGCGCTCATGAGCGTCCCGAATTAAGCCATAACCAAGCTTTATAAAAAGTTTTTATACGGAAAATATTCAGAAAATATTGTCTATTCAGAAAATATACAGAATTTATACTAAAATGTTGCAAAAACTCAACGTTTTAGATCGATTTAAAACAATAAGTTTTCGTTGAGCTTTTGCAACATTTTGGTATAAATTCTATATATTTTATATATTTTCTATATAAAAACTTTTTATAGGGAAGCTATAACTAAGCCATGGTTTAAGCTGTTAGCTATAATTAAAGCCAGAATTAATGGTTATTTTTTTTATAACTTTAAGCAATTTTTAAACTATAGCTCAAGCTATAACTTAAACTATTAGCTTGGCTTAACTTCAGCTTGGCTTCAATCTGTGGCTAAATCTGGCTTCAAGTGAAGCCAATGACATCCCTATTATATATAGATTATTCTCCATAAATGAATACTCTATAAATGTATTTTTACCAAACAACGCGCATTTACTGAAGGTTGGCTGTATTGAATTTTAAATGTTCTCTTATTTCGAAATTACGCACATGGGCGTATTCGAAATAACACGCAGGTGGGCGTTATTTCATTTATACGATATCAAGCTTCGAATGCTTTCTCACATGGCGATTAAAATTAATGGTTGTATTAAATACTTAATTGGCTTGTCCCTAAATTCCTGCTTAGCCGTCTTTTCAATATGTTGACTTCTCATAAGTCTGATTTTTATTTTATTTTTTAGTTAAATTCATAAATCTATTCGTTTTTTTTTTTAATTAAAATCGATTGGCATTTTTTTTGTTAGAGATTTGCACTTGGGAGTTTGCGCTTCAGGTGGGTCGATATAATTTAAAGTAACAAGTGGTTTTTGTACAACTATAATAAAGAAATCTTTCATAAATTCGGATCAGATCAAATCCGAATCTGCATGATACGGATTCGAATCCTAGCTTGGATTCGATTCGATCCGTGCAGAACACTATTTAAAACTCATCTCCAATAGGCCAAATGACCCGCAAAATTGACTTGTTTTGAAAATGTAAATCGGTTGAAATCAACCCATACGAAATTTTGAAAAAATTTCAAGATTCTAGCAAAGATTTCTCTAACTTAGTAGAAATTTTTTTAATTCTAAGCTTTTGTATAATTAAAATAATAAAAATTTTCATTGAAGTTTGATAGATAGTTGTTGTGAAATCTTCGCTAAAATTTTAAAAAACATTTGAATTTTACAAAAAAATTGAATATTTATCAACAACTATTGATTCAAATTTGATGAAAATTTTTTATTTTAATTCTGTAAGTTTATAGAATTGAAATGAAAAAAATTATTGAAATTGGATACATTTTGCAAACTATTATTATTTATTATTATCAAAATTTTGTATTCTTGCAAATCATCGACAAAAATTTACTCGATTGTTAAATAAAGCATGTCTGTCTTTTACTATCTTACAATAAAAATACCTTAGCTGTCGCATCAATTTTGCTACAGCAGATTCTCAACTGCCATGATCAACAAAATTTTGGTCCACATTATACAATTGTTATGTAATTTTTGGCCGGAATTAAGTTTCTATTTTTTTATTACAAAAGTAGAAATTTTTAAAGAAATAGGCCTATACTATGGTAAAATTAGTACAGGAACATTTTTCACTTAATAGGCAGGTGTGATTTCATTAGTAAAATTTTGAGTAATTTCAGCCTAAATTTTTGTTCATCACTTTTAGCCAATTAAAATCGAGAATCTGCTGTGACATGATAGCTAGGATATTTCTTGCAATAATTCTGTAATTTGTGCACTTCATGCTAAACTAAGCAATAATTATAATTTATTAGCCAGAAAATAAAAACTTTGCATTGGATAGCCCAGTGTATAAAATCTATGTATACAATGTGCTTATAAGCACATATTTTTAAAAGTTTTCACATGTTTTTAACTAGAAATATACACAAAATTCACAAGATTTTTAGCCACATAGTGCACCAAATTTATTAATAAAATCTTAACTATGTGCACATGGAGCACATTGTGCATACAGTCTATTTTTATATATGTAAATATTTATATAAAATGTTTTATAGTATTATAAAAATTTATTGTGCACTAATTTTTAAAATTATTCATATAAATTAAGTATACAATGTATACAATATTCACATGTTTTTGAGGTGAGATTTTATATACTGGGCTAGCCACTCTAGTTAGCCATTATTAACTATAGTTTGCTAGCTAACTATAACTTAACCAAACCTATCCTTTTGTTTATAAGTGCTTTGATTATTTCTTTAAATAAAAAGTAATACTAAGAAAAAAAATTTTTAAACAAATTCTTATAATTTATTAGAAGTGTCTGTAGTTTAGTAAGAAAATAATATAAATATAGCAGATAAAAGTTCAACAGATTTGCAAAGATTATAAGCAGAGAGAAGGGGGTAAAAAAAAATCTATAAACAAAATCAGAAGCAATTTACAATTTTTTTTTAAATTTCTTTTATATTGTTACTCATAGCCTATATGTGATGTATTGTAATATTTATAATTTACTAGCTTTTAAAACTTATTATTATCTAGGTTTAAGGTTCAATTTTATTTAATTTTTAAATTTTAATTATATTAGCTTTTAGAAACTGGTAATTTCTAGATTAGAGATTCTAAATATTTTTTTTTATTTTAGATTTGGATTTAAATAAACTTATCTTGAGTTTAAATAAAACTGTCTTGAATTCAAATAAACCAAATTTGGGTTTAAATAAACCTATCTCAAATTTAAATAACTTTTCACAAATTCAAATAAAACTACAAATATTGGGTTTAAATAAACTTATTTTAGGTTTAAATAAATCTATCTTGGATTCAAATAACCTATTTTGAATTTAAATAAACCTGTCTTAATTTTAAATAAATCTATTTGGAGTTCAAATAAACTTGTTTTAGGTTTAAATAAATCTGTTTTTGATTCAAATAAGCCTAATTTAAAATACTATTAATTATAGAGATTGGGTTGGTTTGAAGCTTGGTGTATCTTTTAGAAATTACTTTAGTGATTTGGTGTTATGTTTGTCTACTGGTTATTTTAAATATATATATATACAGTCAAACCCCCTAAGTGCACATTCCCTAATTGCATGGTATATGAAAAAC
>CAJVPU010001371.1:0-13097 GCA_910591775.1 Dentiscutata heterogama | reverse complement strand
GTAACTTTTCCCCAACTAGTACATGTTGTGCTGCCGCTACCGGGTCCGTATCTCAAGCTATCATTTCAGATACTGCCATAACCCAATTCGTATCTCAAGCCACAACCTTTCTAATTAGTTCCCACTTACGTACTTCTGCTCTTGCAAGGTTCACAACAACCCCAGTACTTACGTTCCAACTTCCTTCTTTTCCGGATTTCTTATCAGTCCCTCCCTTACTTCTAGCCAGCAACCTAAAAGGGTTGGTCTGCTCAGGCTTTAGGTGCCTTACGGTCTCCCTTCCCTTGATACATGCTTCCAGAGCACATGTCCTTTTCCTCCGGTTGGTGACCCGGCGGTTCGGCTAGTGTGTCCCCCCACTTAAGGACCTGGTCGCTCGGTTCTCCAGTCTCAGTTTCCGGTTCCAAATTCAGTCTTCCTGTAGTACCGTCAAAGATCACTGCTACTTTCCAACTCGGGGCTTGCCAAACGGATTTTCGGTAATTCCGGTTTCCTGGATTTATTGCGCCGAAGCTCCCATTCAAGATGATGTGACCAAGATTACAGATATCTGGATCCAACTAATAATCTTAACGTTAATCAATATAGATCTAGTTTTTTCAAAATCATCAACCATGAGATTTGAACTCTAGACCTGCTGTTTGGGGGTGCAACAACTCCACCATTTCACTAAGTCACCACACCCTTGGATTGTAAATAGTTCATAACTATTTATTATAATATTTTTATTACATTCTGAACATAATGATACTTCTGTAACTTCAATAATTTAAACTGTGATGTGTTTAGTTTTTTTTTAAATATTAAGAGTAAAACTTTGAAGATTAGTAAGAGATATAATATTAATAAGATACAAGTTAAGTTTTCATAATAAAATTTCTTTATACTTAGCTTATTTTATAGTATATTTTTTACAACTAAAAAAATTAATTTACAAACTAATTTCAGATTTGGTAATTTGTTTATTTATGAATTATTTAGTATAAGCCAGAATTGATTGATCTTCACTAGCTATCATGAACTATTCACAAATTAGAGGTGCTTCGCATGATGCTATAAAACCCCCTAGCTTAGCAAAAAAAATCTAATCAATGATTACCACTTCAAACTGTTAATCTAGTTAACTCTGAATTGGAATATTACTTCAAATTATATTGCATATTTAGATTTAAAAGGTTCTGAAAAGTCTGAGCTAAAATTTGATTATTAGTACTGTTAGCTATATAAGATGATTTCTAACTACTCCAATAAGACCAGGAGTTGTTCTAGTGCCTACAAAATTCTTGATATAGATATTTAGATTTAGCTAATCTATAGCTTCTTTGCTAATATTATAATATCCTGTTCTATCTAATGATAGATCCATAAAGATTGGAATAGATAGAGATGAATGAGAACTGGACTATTTATTATCTAAATAATTAGAATATTTAATTTTAATTTTAGGATTAAGTTTTTTTATTACTTCTTCACTAATCTCTTTACACCCCTCCAAACCAAGATATTTCAAATTGGTATAGTTGCATAGTATCTCCTCGATAGCTTCATAACCAATCAAACAGTTGCCAAGCTCAAGATATCTAAGTTTTGAGTATGAGCAAGCAATTTCAGTGATACATCAATTAGTAAGACATACATGAATTAAGACTCAGATGCTGTAGTTTTAGAGAAAATCTTACAATCTCTATAATTGGTATATTAGTAAAACCTTTACTTTTATCAAGAATGAAAAAGTATATATCTAAATATGAATGAAGAATTGTACTGATTAAAGCATCTGAGATTTTTAAACCTTCCAATCTGAGATATACCATCTTTGAACAATAGAGTAGCTTTATTTTTCTATGTATAACTCTTTTAAAGATTATCAATTGCCAAGTAAGAACCTAAGACATGTTTAGAGTATACTGGCTCTGCTGATAATTTTTGTTAAAAAACTCAATATGATACCATAGAATAGAAGCACTGCATCTGTACCAAAACCAGCAAACAAATAAGTTGAGATAGAGTAATTTATCTACTGCTAAGAAATGTAGAATCTGTTCTAATACTTCTGATATATTAAAAATATTTAAATATGCTATACATAGTGTATATTATATATTATATCTTTAAATGAAAAAAATCTCCTAAACTAGTAATCACTGTTCTAGACTAGTTGGATCAAACTACTCAGATTAATTTCTTCTAAGTTTCACTTTCTTATTACCAACATATTACTTTCCTTGAGCTACTTAATCTACTAGCAATTCTTAAGTTTATTAGCATTTTAATAATATTATTCTTGAGCATATTTCATTAATATGCATTTGGCCAATAAAGCCATTTCCTTATTACATGCAGAATTATTATAGCTAAATTTATTTATTTTTTCTATAAATGATATGCTTATTGGATAATAATCACTACCAAATTTATTTATTTTTTTCTATAAACAATATGCTTATTAAATTTTTTTTAATACAAAATACAAAATTTTTCTAATGATCCTTACTATTTATTTTATATCCTGGTATTAATAAATATTTACGTATATATTTGGGTGAATGATACTTGCAAATCGTAACCAAGCTTCTGATGTTTTTAGATTATTGATATAGTTTAAACTATATTCAGTTAACATGTATTGGGTATAACTATTTTTTGTCTATTCCTCAAAAATATCTTGAATATTGAGCGAGTTATATGAATACATTATATATCAAATATATTGTTTTACTTAACTAATACTTTTTATTTTTATTTAGAATTTTTGTATAATATCTTAATTTCATATCAAGTTTTCCAACTTGAAATATTCTGCAAATATTTTTTATTTTAAAGAAAAAAATAACATATAATGGCTATGTAAGCTTTATAATTCGCTATCTATCACTAGTCTAGCTTATTGGGGTGAGTTAGATTGCTATTGCTTTGAGCATTCATTTTATTTCTTCATCAGATCTTTTATGATTTTCTTTTTTGGCTATAAGGTAGTAGAGTTTATATAGCTCCTCAAGGCTAATATATAAGTCTTCATCTGCATATTTATTTTGATAATTTTCTAGCTTATAGTGTATACCTCTTTATTAGAAAACATCTTAACTGCAACTGTCTTGATATAGTTATTCAGATTCTTTTTAGCTCGCAGTTTTTTTAGATAGTCTTTATAGTTTTTTGCAAGATTATTATATTTTTGCCTTTTCACAATATAGTTTTTATGACTTTGACTTGTGCAAGTTCTATATCCTTATAATCAATTATTTTCTTGTATATTTTTACTATAACATTAAAAAACTTTAATTAATAAAATTTATACTCTTTATTAATTTTTTACCTAAAAAAATATTTCTTATAAAGTATCTATTCTTTGAAACAAAGTTTAGCTTTCATAGCTCTTTCTTCTGCTTCTTCAGGAGCTATTTTAGATACTACCAGGCATTTATATAATCCAATTTACCAATGTTTATAGAGAAGGATTCGAATTTCATCAAGTAAAATCCAGCATTTGTTATTATATAGATTTAAACTGATTTTATTTACTCTCTCCAGATATATTTGATGATCATAACTATAGAAACTATACATATCATGTTGGGTTAGTTTCTTGTTTCTAAGATATTCTAAAAACTTATCATGTCGAAGTTCCTGCTTAACTATGCATTTCTTTACACCCTTTGCCTTTTGTATTCCATGCTTCTTTTTAGAGTTTTTAGAATCTGGATTATTGGGAGTTTTAGAATTATAACTTGCTGAAAGAACTGAATATATTTTTGGCTTTAAACATACTAATTCGCCTATTGGATTTCTTTTTGTCTTATCCTTTATTAGAAACAAGTCTTCTAAATACTTAAGATCAAAAATATTTGGCCTTTCTGATCGATCTTTATAGATATCATCTGTTTCTATCTACATAATAAACAAGTCTGTATCAGTATAAAGTAGATAGGCCTTATTTTCATAGTAAGGCTTTATGTAACTATACCAAAAGTTAAACATCATAGCCTTGCTAATATTAAGAATTGCTTTCCCTATATAAATTGGTTTGTTTAAAGTTACTATATTTTTTAACATGTAAATAGCTATAATTCCTTTTTCAAATTGCTTGAAACCTATAAATAATAGTAAACTTGCTAAGTATCTAATTTTTTTATCTTCTTCTGTTCGAAATAACTCTACTCTCATATACTTATGAATATTCTCTATCTGTTTATCAAAGACAGCATTTTTTTTTAGTTTATAATATATAACCCCAAACTTATCTCTATTAACCTTAGTTATTTTGTATTTACAAATATTTTTCTTAATATATTTTTTCATCTACAGAGATTGTCTAAACTTGAGAGCACTATAAACTTTTGTAATCTTTATTCTGAACTTCATATATATCTAGAGAACTCAGTAGTAAACTACATAATTCTTTTTAGTAAAAAGTGTCTAAACTAGCTTCTCTTCAGATATATATTTTTCTTCTTCAACATTTTTATTATGCACTAATATTTTATTATATAGACTAAGCCAAATTTCTGATACTATCTGCTTTTCTAATGCCAAGGAATAATCTGCAAAGTAATCATACAAGTGTACTGAGCTTTTAGATTAACTTCAAGTATATACTCTATTTCTGCATCTGGCACAATACTTTGGATATTTGGTACTTCCTCTGGACTTACCTTATCTAGAATTTCTGTAAATATGTATTGAGTTATTGTATCTGAATATAAAATATTCATATCTTTATATAAGGCCCAGAACTTTGGCTTGCTAGGCTCATAGTTTGGATTTTGTGAATTATTTGCTTTGGCATATCAATAACTTGCCATTGTTATTCCTTCATGAATACCTTTCTCAACTATCAAGTACTTATTCATATCTGTTATGAGCTTAAGTTCAGCTCTACTACTTTTGTATAAAGAATTATTAAACATTCCTAGTGCAAATACATAATGAGAAAGATCTAAGCCATTATCTTTTAAGCATATAATAGTGTAGTTTATAAAAACATCTGCAAGTAAAACTATATCAGTTTTGAGATAAAGGTTTAATACTCTCCAAAACTTTGTATTTCAAATGTTTGCTATATTTTTTATACATATTCATAATCCTCTTTACTAATATTTTGTTGACTAAGAATCGAATAAAAATTATTTTTAGATAGGAGGCTTGTTCTGTTAAATTTTTTCTATAAGTTTGTCCAGTTATATAGGAATACTTCTTTTTAGAAAAAAGCTTGATTTTATCTATTAAGTAGCCTTTCTTGTAAAGTATTTTACAGTTAAAAAAAATTTTTCGATCTTTTATTCTAGACATTTTACTAACTTATCAAGACCCATTCTTATATGCTAAAAACTATCAAGAAATCAAAGCTGATTTATATTCATGGCCTTATACTTTTTTATATTTTCTGAAATACAATTTAGTTTATCAGCCATGAACTTGCTTACAACTTTCAAAAGCAGATGAGAGTCATACTCTGGAAATTATGACAGATAAGAGGCACTTTAGTTTCGAAAGAGCCTATATGCAATTTTTTATTACAAGAGTCATAAGCTGGGCCTTGGTATTTACCACTTATTTAATCATGATTTTTTACTTTGTAGTTAAGAGAACTTAAAGCTTCATGGTATTTTTTTTGTATCTTTTTCTTTTCTAGGTAATCCTTTTCTATACTAGCTTTTCATTCTTTAAGTTCTAGCAATCTATGGTTTGCTTCTTCGAATTTTTGTAATACTTCTTGTGATGGCTTTAAAAAAAGTTCTTTGCAAATCTAGTATTCTGTTACCTTATTGTATACTTTAAGATCTCCTAGTGTCATTATCATTTTTGCAAATGCAGATAAGTTCTCCAGTATGTTTGCTAACTCCTTCTCAACTTTTGTAACAAATCTTTCAAGTGTACTAGGTCTCTATATAAATTATAACTTATGATTTCATAGTTAAGTAAACTATCCATATGAACAACTATATAGCAATAACTACATGGCTTGTGCATCTGCAATCTTTTAATATAGGTTAACTTTGTTTTCTCTTCTGGAGTTAACTTTCAGTTAACATTTCTAGATCCCAGAAAATGTAATATGAATTTGGTTATATATATTTATGATTATAAAAAGCTTTGATACTTCTATTCTTAACTGGCATTTGTAGTTGCTAGAGGCATTATTTAGATCCTTGTATTTGGCAAATATTTATTGTATCTTATCTTTAAAGAGTATATATGAAGACAATAATAGCAAAGGTATTTTCATCCTTTATACTTGCTATGATTGTATATTAGTTTATATAAATTTTTGATAATATAGTAGTAACTTCTTTCTTCTTCTATAATTACTAGAAGATTTACTTGCTTATATTCATTCTCTTTTCTTTCTGAAACATAGTGAAATTCAAGACACTCATTCTGGTTGTGCCATTTATAAACATATAGACTAATTTTAGGATTATTTTTTTTGAACTTTTTATAAACTGGTGTTGAGACTGGTACTGAAATTAGGATATCATCTATGTTAAGTCCCTCTATAAAAGCTTTATATAAATGATGTAGATTTCTCTCCGGATGAACTTTAACAGAATGCAAAGCTCCTAAAACACTCTATCTAAAACACCAATTATCATTATTTTGAATATTAATAATTCCATTATTATATTTTGGCAAAGTTTCAGGCAAAGGTATATAGGCAGTAGGACCAATTAGTTTAAAATCAGCTATTTTTATACTAAATTTTTCTATATATTTTGGATAAACATCAGACATTTGGTAAATAGTTATCTTTAACTATCACATTTTTACTTATTTATAAAATTTTTTCTTTAATTAATTAATTATTATATATGTAGAGTACATATTACTTTTCAATCTCATCTTCTCGAAGCCAGATATTTAGTTAACTTTATATAAGATAAGTATTAATCTTTTTTCAAATTTATGACTGGAAAGAAAAAAGAATTGCAAAACTGAAGCATTAACTAATTATTATTAATCTTTTTCGAATTTAGTGATAAAAATAGCAAGATGGTTGGTAAGTATTTATGCTCATATTTTAAAAATTCTGAAGAGGCTTGTAGAAGAGCTTGTATTTGTTCTGAAGAATATCAATTTCATTGAAAAGCTAAAAAACATATCCTTTGCTCTGATTGTAGTAAACCTATCTCTTCTGCTTGTAACTAATACCTACTATATATTAGAGACTATTATATTATCTAATATTATAATAAACCTTAGACTAAGGCTTTAAACAAATCCTTTAAACAGTTTCTAGACAGTTTCGAAAAAGTAGACAAAACCCATTCTTAACTAAAAAAAATTGAAACAATTTTGTAGATTTCTTCTAGATTTTTATAGGAGAGTATTAGAGTTAGATTTATATAATTAATATGTTATTTTATGAGCTAACCTGTATAAAGACACTTTGTAATATATTATATTTTCATTAGATATAAAATTTTCAGCAGGCAGAATTGTTAAATTTATTTATAAAATAATAAGAACTATTAGATTTAGCCATTTTTTTAATATATCTTAAATATTAGATATACTATTAGTATGCTAACTTGCGCTAAACCTGTTATTGTCTAAGGAAAAGTTGGAACAAAAATCTCAGTAAACTTATTTAATAATTATGCTATTTAATGAGCTAGCTTATATAGAGCTATTCTTGTCTATAGAAAAGTTCATTAGATTTAACAAATCATGTGATTTTTGATATGCTAATTAACGCATAGACCTTTTGAGAAGCAATTCTTGAATAGTTAGAAATATTCATAAATAAATTTAGCAAATCTGAAATTGTTAATAAATATAACTAAAAAAAATTAATATAATTTTGGAGCTTTTGAGAGCTTCTAGAATGTATTCCTTGACTTTATAGAAATAATTTCTGATATACATTTTTTATTAGATATAAAATTCCTGGCAGGATGGAATTGTTAGACTTATTTATGAAGTAATAAGAAGAGTTAAACTAGTGTTTCGACCTATCTCAAAAATCTTAATCTGGTCACCCACGAGTGAGTTACACAAGTAACCCAGATGATACAAAAAATTTTACAAACAAGTCACCCGTAGGTAGGTCACTCAGGTAACCCGCAGGTTATATGAAGAAATTTGCTTGAATTCTTATTTTCTAGTTTCTCTTACTTTTTTATACTTATTTAGTAAGGGCTATAACATATATTACATAATATTTTTTTACTATAGAGAGTATCCCTCCCCCCACATGAAATTTTTCATATATAAAATTATATATAGTATAAGGTAATTTTTTACCCCTCTCTAAAATATTACATAATATCTGTCAGTACCTTAATATATTTCTTATTTTCTAGTTTCTTTTACTCATATTCTTGTATTTATTTATTAATATATTTTTTATTTTCTTTCACTAGTTGTATTTGGGTTTGAATTGCTGTTAGGTTTCGAATTTTGTAGTTACATATTACAGGTTCATGATTTAAGCACAGTTATGTTCATAAGTATTTTTTTACTAATAATGGGAGTCAATCATAAACATAATCACTTAAACTTTATATAAAAAAGAGATCAATTATTAATATGATTTCTTTCTTTTACTTTTAGTGAAATAATGATAACAGGTCTAATACAAATCATAGAGACAGAAAACTTAAGAGAACTACTTTGCAACCTTTTTTAGTTGAATGATCTTAGACAAAATTTATTTTTTATAGCATATATTAACTGTTAAGATAACTATAATAATTGCAATATATTCGAACAAAAATTTATTTTATGATTCTTTTTCTAATATATATTTTAAAAAATATATTTATGTCTATATTTTACAGTACAAACTATTGTATTTAGTAAATAACAATTTCTTATTATTTCAGAAAACAAGTGATTTCTTTTAAAAGTTATTTGATTACCTGTATTAGAAAAAAGCTGCTTACTCGCAACTAAAGTAGCAGGGATTGACAAGTATTTACGAGCTATTTTACTTAAAATAGGAAAAGAATTTTGATTTTTACTTTACTATTTATAAATATCTTTTAATTCAGGTAAAGTAAGTACTATTGATTTATCTAAATAATTATCGATTTTAGATCTATTATCAGTTTTATGCTTACTACTAGTACTACAAACACTAAATACTTTTTTTATAAAACTGGAAGTAGTAGTTTCTTCAACTATTTCTAACTCATTAGCTTCAGTTGTATTTTGCCAATTTCTAAGCTTGGTATTTAATTTATTAATTGCTTTTTTTCATAAGTCTCATGACAATATATTCATTGATTTTAACCATGGATCTAGTATGGTGGCTATTAGTTTAATATTTTCTGATTCTTCTGAACCTTCCTAGTAGCTTTACAAAGAAGTATAAATAATACCACAAAGCTTTAAGATTATTGTTTCAGGTAAAAATGGTTCTTGATCATTATCAGAATCTTTATCGCTAAAATCTTCCAATTCTCCTTCATTTAGAATTTTAAAAAATTAATTCATTAGAATATATGAATAAGGTATGTTTTAATATATGAACTTCCAGATATTATTTACTATGAAAGGGTCGTATATTTTGTTCCACTAAAGTAAGTTGTCAATTTATCAAATGGTTTAAAAACTTTAATCAATTCTTCTAATAATTGCTATTCATAATCCTTAAGTATTAGATGGTTTAATTTAGCAGAATTCTCTTTAATATCATCTTCAGTTTGTAGAGGAAAAGCCACTTAATTGCCAGATGTAATTTTAAAAGTCTCACCCAAGATTGATAAGAAGAATTCCAATAAGTCTTTGTGCTTTCAATAGTATACAAAATGACAACTGTTTGTTTTATCACATCATCTTCTATTTCTGATAAGCTTTCAGAATTATCTTCAAGATTATGAACTTGGTCAGATTTTGTAATCTTATTATAATTTATCAAGTCAACTTGTGCCTAATCAAGACACTAACTTTGTTTTAAGGATCTAAAGAATTTTATAAGACTTTGAACCCATTTAATATATGGATTTATAAACTTCAAAGCTTTAATAACTGTAAGTTGAAGTGTGTCTACAATGCAAAGTAAGCATTATATACTACCCCAATTGTTAATTGCTTTTTTCATATTGGCTCTATTATCAGTAATTGCACAAAATACTTTTTTATTTAATTCAAATTCTACAATTTTAGACTTTAAATATTCTTTTATTCGTTTATTAATATGTGGATATTCAAATTTTTCAATAGATAGCAGTATATTATATACTTTAACCTTTAATATCAACTAGTAAAAAGTTATGCCAATATATCCTTTGTTAGTCCGAGATGTCTACAGATTTGTAGTTATCGATGCAGTTTCACAGATATTATAAATTAAATTTTTAAGTTGTATAAGACCTTTTTAATAAGCAATATTGATATTTTTTCTAATATATTTGTCACTTGGTAGCTTAAACACAAGATCAAATTGTTGCATTATTTTTTTATATCCTTTTCTATTTACAATATTAATTTGTAAAAAATCAGTTACAGTTGTAACTTTTTGCAATTCTGATTGCTTTGATATATTGTATGGTATTACTTTTTTAAATACTTTATTTATATTTAATTGACATTTTTTATCTAATTGTAGCTTGTCTAGTTCAAAAATCCCATGTACTGATTGTAAATATGATTTCATATTTCTAGTTGATCTGTTATATTTATAACTTGTATTGCATTCAGTCTCTTGATTTTTTTTAAATACTATTATTTTACAAACATCTTTTGTACCTACTTTCTCAAAATACTTTCAAATATAGCTTTTTTTTCTAGGATCATTTGGATTAGAAAGATTTACCTAGACTTTCTTTATGCTTGGCTCATATTTGGGCTCCTCTATCACTTTTCTTCTGGTTACATTGGCAGAAAATTTACTGATCTCTTGGATTTCACTATTAGAAATATAGTCAATATCAGCATTATCAGTGTTATATTTAGTATTACTATCTATTTTTTTTATTTTTAATATTGATTTTTTTTTCAATTAGGATTATGGGTTTTAAGTTTTGCCTAAGAGAGATATTGAGTAAATTACGCAGATTGGAAATAGATATATATAAATTTTATAAATTAAGAAAGCAAATATTATAAAAGTTGTTAGTTTAAATTATATACTAATATTTATTTATTTATTTGTTTTATTATAGAATTAGATTCTAAAAAAAACCTTAAGGCAAAATTCTAGGGTTTAAATATATTTAAGAATTCCTGCAGCTATTAAATATTGGCAAGACAATTTTTTTTTTTACATTGTTATGAAAGCTTTAGGTTATATGAAGAAAATATAAGCGCAAATCATTAAAGAAAATAAATTAATTCTCTTTTTTATGACTTTGGAAAACCTTAATCCCCCAGCCACAAAAATTATCTCAGCAAAATCTTTTTCGATATCATTGAAAAAGTTTTCTTTTTTTAATAATCTATACTAAAAAATATAATAATCTATTTCTTGATCTATTCTTCCTACTATTGGCATGAATAGAAATGTTGATCAAAGAGATATTTTTATCAATTCTCCAAGATCCTCACAAACACACATACTGTTATTAAAAAGAGCAATAATTAATTTATCATATACCAAAAAGAGAATAGTAAAGATTTATTAATCACTACAATTAAAAATTTCCTGATTCAAATCAAAATTTTAGGAACTAACTAAATATAGATAAGCTATAACTAAAATGCTATTCTAATACAGAATAATAAGAAAAAAATAATAATGTGACAAGGAAGTTTCAAAGTAATACAGGTTATTGAAGATATGAAAGAATTCTTTATGTCATGCATCAGACTTGAATAGGTGTGGATTTAAATTAAAGTAGCATCAGAACAAAATTCGATTATGAAATGTATTAGAACAGTTTTGTATAAATAGTTTTACCAAAAAATCCTAACAAAGGCAAAATCCTGACAGTTCAAAATCCTGAATAGTCAAGATTTTATCTTAGTTCAAAATTTTAACTATTTGGAATTTTTGAACTGTTAGGATTTTGCCTTTGTCAGATTATACACTATTGGAATTTTGGATATTATATAAAATTTAAATTTGGCATTAGTGTAAAAGTAAATTAATTAATTAAATTATAATAGGGTTTCTAAAACACCTAATAAAAATTGGTCAAATGATTTTTCAGCCAATTCAATTAAGTTTGTAATTTTAGCATAATCTGTATAATAAAAGCTATTTTTCTATTATAATTGTTTTACAAGTCATTGTAACAATAATGTTAATATATTAAATTTTTATTCGAATGTTTATTAACATGTTTAATATATCAATAATTTTTAACAATAAATAAAAAAAATCTCACTATATATTAATTAGACTTTTATAATTGACATATTGTACAAATTAGAGTACATGTTAAAAGAATCTATATATAAATAAAATATTTATTTTATTTGTATATAAAAGTTGTTGTGTAGCTTTTCAAATTGTTATAAGACTAATTTTACATATTTTATCCCAAATTGTAATTTATAAAATATCTATCAGTGAATATAGTTCTTCTAAAAGTGACAAAAGCTTTTCAATACATCCATATCTTTGAAAATACTTGAGAACTTGACTTATAAAAGATATACAAACACCTAAGTGTTTGTTATTCTAAATTTTTTTTTTAATTACTTTCCAGTGAAGCTACTTTGAGTATTATATTTCTGTATTAAATCAGAGATATAATATTCAATAAGACTTCTATTTTAATTTATGTATATATTATGCCGAAATCACAATTTAATCGAATTAGCTAAAAAATTGTTCAGCTAATTTTTATTAGGTATTCCAGAAATTATAAAAATAGCTAAAATAAAAAAATAAATATTTCAGATTTTTATAACCCAGATTGTTACAAATCCTAAATCACTGATAAAATATATAAATCGTAATAAATAATACTATTCCAATACATATAAGATAATTTTATTTATATAGTCATTACTCTATAGTCACACCTCCAAAATACAAAAAATAGTGATTATATAGAGGTGTGATTAATGTAGAGGTACCCTCTATATAGTCACAAATATATCTCACAAAAAAAGATGACTATATAGAGGTTTTTTTTTTTTTTTTTTTTTGTTGTTTAAGGTGACCTCTTTGGCCGGGGGGCTTTTTATTAGATAATTAACAACGT
>CAJVPU010001370.1:0-13098 GCA_910591775.1 Dentiscutata heterogama | reverse complement strand
TTTATAAACTTTTAGAATTAGTTTAAAAAAAAATTTGTTAAATTTGATCAAGTTTTTGTTAAGTTATTCTTGTTTAAGGTTTTAAAAAAATTTATTAAAAAATATTTGCTTGATTTCTATTGACTCAATCTTATTTGCTCTATTGATTTATCTATTAAGCTATCATTTTGCTAATATGTTTTGTGAGCTAATATGAATCTGAATTGTATTGTATAGGTATCTTATCTGTGCCAAATATCTGTTTCAAATCAGATTCATATTAGGATATTGTAATACTAATTTAAATCCAATTTGCTTTATTTTGTCCTGTGTATGAGTTTGCCAGATAATGTATACTTATTGTATATTTTAGCTTGTAATAATATTATAGAAATAAAAATCTGATAACCATTATGATTAGCCAGAATATATACACAACATAATCAGAAATATCTAACACAATATTAAATATGCTTTGTTAATATTAAAATTTTATCTCTCTATGTAGAAGGCCTTTGATAAGATCATGGATTATCAAGTGGAAAAAAAATCTAAACCAAAAAACCATACTGAACTTTAACAAAAATAAAAATATAAACTTGGCATGATATATATATATATATTTTGCCAAATATTTAGCTAGTAGCTAAAGCTAATATTATTAGCTTTTGGTTACTAGCTTCTAGTTAAACAGCTAGACTAGAAACTAGTAACAAGAAGCTATTGTTGGTAGTAGAATTAATTTTGAAAATTATTGAATTATGACACATGCTATATTTTTTACTGTAATTGTCGTAATTATAAATATGAAATCAAAATTAAGCATATCAACTAAAAGCCTAGGTCCGAATTCATCAAAAACAGGTTGTATAAAGTAATACTGAAACATTCTGATATATACCAACCCAGGATTTTGGTCAATTTTCTGCATTTTGGCCCGCCACATAATTATGACAATCAGATACTATGCTATAATTAATTCTACTATATATTAAATGCCGTAATGCTATAATTCAGTAATTCTACTACCAACTATATAAAAAGCTATAAAAAAAAAGTCCAAAAGCCAATTTCTTTTCTATATATATAGATATTGCAAGGAAGTTGTTTTATGAATTTTATTACACTACTTGACTATGCATAGTAAAAATGAGCAAAAAAATTTAAAAGTGTTAATCATTGCTATATAAAGATCAACAAATAAATAATTTTTTTTGCACTCTGCTTATAACAATGATTCAGCAGTACTGCTACTGCATTATATAATAAATTTAGAGAATGACTATAATAACTACTTGATATAGCCATGTAAAACATACTTTTCTAGTTAGCACTAAACTAAAAAAGATTTTTTACATTGCTATATTAAGTTTTTATTATAATATACTCTTCAATTTTATTTATATAAGACTGTTAAAAAGAATAACTAAGCCAGATATTGTTATAAAACAGGATTTATTATATAAATATAGCTATAATTTGTATTTTTTTGCACATGTTAGATAATATTATAAAGCTAGAGTGAATATAGTTAGTAGTGTTATAGGAATATATCAAGTATATCAGATATGCGAAGTTAATCTATGCATAGGCTTAGTTTGGGATAAATAAATAATGATTCTTTTTTCCAAGAAGTAAAAATTACATATATACATATATATACGAACATATTTTGCTATCTTGTAACTATTATAAATCATAAATATGCTGGTTAGAACAATACCAATGTATAAAAATACTTTATAATTAATTGCAATTGTCTTTCATTCAAGTATGATTTCTATGTTTATGCCAATTGTAATTAAAAAAGAAATATATATATAAATATAATAATTCAAACAAAAAAGATTACTTAATAATCAATCTAAGTAATCACAATTGTCTTTATTCAACAATATGATTTCTATGTTATGCCAATTGATTAAAAAAAAAATAAAATTATATATGATTTTTTTTGATTAATATAATGCTTCAAATAAAAGAGTTGCTCAATAATTAATTTTCTCTATTCTTAATTTTTTCAATTCTCAATTATTAAAATGCTTTATCTCTTGGTTTAGGTTAACAAAGGTTCCAAAAGTATTATATCAGAATGTATAATAAGTATAGAGTCAGAAAGCAATCACTTTTTTGATCTTTTTGATGTAGCTATATTAGAATAATATGAAGATAGAGAGGTAAAAGTTTTTATTAGAAGAGAAAAATCTGAAGCCTGGTAAGAAGTGGACAGTGGGTTAAACAGAGACTTGAAAATGCTAGAAGTTTTGGGTTTTATACAGGTTAAATTTTGTCTCATTTCTATGATAAATGTAGATGCATCAGACTCTATTCAAAACAAATATGATACTTTTACTATTTTAATAAGAAATTCAAAAAAGCCTTTACTTCTCCAATGCTGTGCTAAAAATAATAGCTATAACTAACTTTTTAAAGAAATTATTGAGCTTTTTCAAACTCAAAGCATTGGCTAGATAAATGGTTTGTATGAAACAATAGAAAAATATTTATAATTCATCTTGCAAGTGCTCTTTGATATATTGGTTACATTTTTTAACACTAAGTGCACATTCATACTATTTGCCAGCTCTTTTTAAACAGTTAAAACATATCAAGATAGTAGATCATATAATGAATTTTATTACACTGGTTACTATAAAAAGGTACTATTGTTACAACAAAAACTTGCACATTTTTCAAATTTACTTGAGATTTCTATTAGCCAACCATGGGTAAGTAATAATAAATAGAGTCAAGTAATGCTTGTAGTTTATTCTTTAATTGAATTCTAAAAAAATACTTGAATTATTTAATTACAACTAATGCTAGTATGAATGAACTTCATCATAGCAATAAAAGTGCCTACATTTCTGAGAATAACAGTACTATGTACTGAGTTACTGCTTGTGAATCTTATCAACTTAAAGATGAATACATTTAATTAGATGATTTATTGTTTAAAAAATCAGTTTATAAGCATGTTGAAATTCAACAATATTTTCTAAACAATGCTATAAACCAGTACTAATTTATGAAAGAAGTGCAACTTATATTTCTAATCGGTGTATATATGTTAGCATTTTTGTTTGAAATAATATATCAACTCTTTAAAACACAATTACGATATATTTTACCTATTAGTGTAGTTAGCATTATTACATTATTATGTTTATAGATTTTTTGAGTGATAGTGTAGTCTTGTAACTAATTTAATAACAACAATATCCTAATTTTTATCTTAAAATTGTTTATAATACAAAGTTGAAAGAATATATTTAAATTTTTGTGCTGAAAACTTTTACATAATAACAAAGGCCATTTTCCTTGCAGATTTAAGTTTTTTTTTGCAATTTATTTTTTTTACTTCATATTTGTTGATCTTAAAATCAGATTGAATAAAAATCATGAGACTGACAAATTTGCATTTTACTCAATTTTTTATATTTATAAGTGTTTATATATTTGTTTTATTAATTTGGTTAATTTTCTTTGTGAAAATTTTATATATATAAGTTTGAGTATTTTTAGTAATTTGCATCTAATTTGTGCTATTTGAACTTTTTAGATATTATCAGAGTAATTATTTGTGAACAATTAATTATATTTGGAAAATTCCAGAAAATAAAGAGTTGAATGATAAAATATTAAAAGCATGTATGTTAGCTAGAATTCATGAAGAATTACCTTATTATTTTATATGGCAAATGAAAAAAAAATATACTTAAGAAGGTAAGATAATACCACAGACATTCAAATATTATTAAACATATTAGAATATATATTTTTATATTTATAATACAGTATCCTTATATTTAGAAAGTTACACCAGCAGTATTACAGATGCTTCACTTTGATCTTACAGAAAATGTCACTTTAACTTCTAATATAATTAGTCATAATGTTAAAAAGAGATTATGATTGATATTGTTATTAGCAGATCCTAATATTATATTTGATTTGCATACTAATAATAGATTTAAAAGGACAAAATTTAATATATTTTGGGATGAAACAGAGGCTTATTTTAATTATCAAGTAAGATTTTATATTCATATATTATATCGAGGTAGTTTGTCAATTAAATAAATCAAAAATATATATAGTTAGTATATTCAAGTTTACTGATTTTTTAGTGCCATAATTTATATAAATACTTTTAGATTACATAGTATAATGTTTTTTTTAGCAAAAAGTTTAATTTATTACTAATCGATCCTTTTTTATTTAAATAGTAAAGTTAAAGAATCATTTTTTATATTATATATAGAAAATGAATTCTTATGAGTTCTTTAATAAAATAAAGCCTGATGAATCTCATGTAACCTGGCCATACCATATAGCTTTGCTATTTCATCAATGACAAACTTATAGTTTTACTAATTTGCCAATAGCTTTGTTAGATATCTATATTATTAAAATATTTGATTTTGTAACTGATCTTTTATTGATCTATTCAAAGTTTAGACATATAATTTTTTTTGTTATAAAACTATATACCTAAACAAATATTGCCATAATATAACAAATTTTAATAAAACTATATTTACTTAATTAATAGACTGCATAATATTATGTTTTATTATTGTTATTAACTTTATATTTATTTTTAATATAGAACTTACTTGCAATAAATAAGAGTAGCATAGAAATATTCTGTATATTCCACAAGCCATATCAATTCATGACCTTCATAAAACTGTAATAGAAAGATTAAAAAATGCTTATAATGATCCTTTACCTTCTAATATTAATATTCTATCAGATGAATAGATTCGTCTGCAATTTTGTTCTACAAATGCTACTACAATGCAAGCAATGTATTATACTGGTTGATTCAGTATAAAATTAAAGTACAAAGTCAGATGCTTCAGAAAAGTAGTGAAGATGCATATTATTGTGCTGTGCTTTTCAAATATGTTAGAGAATTTTGTATACAATACCACCAGTAGACTTGTTTAATCTCTGCTAATGATAAGCACAAAATTCCTATTGGGAAAGATGTTGCAGTTTCTACAGATATGCAAATCGATACACTATAGTTTTTCAAAAAAGCACTTTGGCTACTGCTGATCATAATTTCTCAAAACTATCTCTAACACTGTCGATTATATTTTTTATATCTATTTCTAATAATATCTTTGGGTCATTTTATAATAAACAAGTGTTTGTATTATATAAAGATACAGTTTTTGAACCAAGCAAAGCTATTAGATATTTGGCCAAATTTTTAAAAGTGTTAAATATTCATATGCATGTTAAATAAAGCTACCAATTCTATATCTTTATACTAATGAAGGTTCAGACCATTATTGTAATTATGGTTTAGTACAAATTGCATTACTTAGTCTTTTTTTTTTGTGGAGATTTTGATCTGCTTATTGCTGTTTGTACTGCCCTCAATCATAGTTGGATGAATTCCATGAAGCGAATTATGAATACTTTAAATTTAGAACTTCAAAATTAGTAAAAAATTTATTATACACATATGCTATATAGGTAATTTCGATAATACATATGACGAGTGAACAGTAGGTTTAAAATTATGTATGCAATACATATACAGGGCCTTTTCAAAGTAAATTTACTAGTAGATTTATAGATGCGATAGAATTAATTTAGAATAAAGCAAAAATACTTATTCCAAATTAATTTCATTGTATAATATATTTTTTAACTTTATTTCTAATTTAATACACGTATATAATTAATATAATACAATTACAATACAAAATTGTACACCTACAAATCTACTAGTAAATTCACTTTAAAAGCTCACAGTAAAACTTTTATAATGTGTACACTAACTTGAAAATAAAATAAAAAATATATTGGGCCTTTTTAAAGTGCATTTACTAGTAGATTTGTAGGTACAGTCAACTCTCTTTAAACCAAACCTGGATAAACTGAACACTTAATAAACTCTGTGAAAACTGAACATAAAGCTTCAGAACATTTGTAAAATTTATTATTAAGTTCGGATTAGCAACATAATAACTCTTTGTAAACTGAACTTTTAAATATTTTTACATATAAGAACCTGCTGTTCGGTTTAAAGAGAGTTGACTATATAAATTTTGTATTGTAATGTATTGAATTAATCTATATATATGCCCTAACTTGGAAGTAAAATAAAAAATATATTATAAGAGCTTCTAAATTTATTCTATTATATAATATATTTTTTATTTTGCTTTCAAGTTATTACACATGCATAGGTTAATACAATACATTACAATACAAAAATTTGTACCTACAAATCTACTAATAAATTCACTTTAAAAAACCTATTATGTAAATTTAGAAGCTTTTATAGTATATATTTTATTTTACTTTCAAGTTAGTATACATGTATAGGTTAATACAAAATAAAAATTTATATATACAAATCTACTAGTAAATTTACTTTAAAAAGGCCTATAAATGCACTCTCTATAAGTGTACTGTAAAGTGGTTTGTGTAATCAATCATTTGTTAAATTACTATATTATAATATAAAATTTTTAAATTGAAATACAAGCCTTCTATTAGCTAGTATAAATAGAATATGTATTTTTTATACTATAAATTTTCAAAAAAGAGGGGCTATGTTAAACAAAGAATCAAATTGGTGTGGCTTTATATGAGTATAACTTATCTTATATTAAAAAATTAAAAACTTATTTAAATTTACAACTCTAATTATAACTATATTGAGTGTAATTATAATGAGGTTAGGCTATAGTTTGTAGAAATTTCAAATTAAATTAATATAAAAGATATAATAAGGCGCAACTTTAGTAACTTATTCATTATTAATAAAAGTTTTAGCAATATCTAATCGTGATTATACAATTAGAGCTCTACAAATGCCTATGCTAGACATATTAGCACTATGCTAGGCACTAGTGCCTCATGCTATACCCATGCCTATAAATACAAAGATGCTAGAAATTATTATAGGCATGAGCACAAATGCCAGGCATTTTATAGGTATATACACAAATGCCAGGCACTTTATAGACATAAGCACAAAATACTAGGCCAAATAATGCTAAAAAAGTGCCAAACACAAGTGCTAGATAGTACTAAACATATAATTAAATGAATATATACTAAATTTTTGTACTCATACCCATACCTATGCAAGTTTTTATACTTGTGCCATGTCTATGTCAAATTTTTGTGTCTGTACTAATGCCTATAGCAAATTTTTTGTACCAATATTTATGCCTATGCCAAAGCTTTCATGCATATAGCAATGCCTGAATTTTTGTTGGGCATAGGCACAAGCCCGGGTTGCAGAGCCCTAATTACAATAATAAACTTTATATAATCTTTCAATTTTACAAAATATTAACTTTTTTTTTTCTTTTTTTTTTTAAGATTAGGTCTTGCTTATATCTTTATTTAGTAATTTATTGAGTAATTACAATAAAAACCCAGTTTGTACAAAACAAATCATTATAAATTACATACAAGTATATAAGCTTAGACTAATTTTCTACAATCTAAACCTACTAAAGTAGTCAAGACTTATCTAGATTTAATAGTTAATATATAATTTGTGGGTAAGCTATATTGGATCTATAAAGAGGAAGTAAAAACTCAAGTTACAAATCATTTTTAAAAACAATTTAGAGAGTGTAAACAAAAGTTTAGCCAAATAAACAAAGAGTGGTAAAGTGAGTATAAACTTATAGAAAGGATAAACCAAAATTGGTACAAAAGTATTTTAAAGCCAATAAATAAGGATGAATGGTTTAAGGCACTAGGCAAAATGAAGAACAATACAGCACCTGGCCCCCAGGCATTAGATATATATTGCTAAAAAAGATGTCTTTAGATACTACTAAGAAGTTTATAAACTTTGCTAATCTAATCATAAAAGAAGGAAAGATGCCAAAAAAGTAGAAACGAGGTTACTTGTATTTAATTCCAAAAGACAACTATTGGGAATACAACCTAAACCAAACAAGACCAATAGCACTACTAGAGATATTTAGAAAAGGAATAAATAGGGTAATACAAATAAGACTAGACAAAGTTTTAAGAGAAAATAATATATTATCAAGGTGAACTTTGCAGGCCTAGCAGAAAAGAGCACTACCACTCTGATCCATATTTTAAATAATATAATTGAAGAAGCAACCAAGAAAAAGAAAGAATTATGAATAGTATATCAAGATATGAAGAAGGCCTTTGACTCAGTAAGCATGATAGGTCTTGAAAAAGTACTAAAAAGACTAAACATGCCTACAAAGCTAGTAGAATTTCTAGTTAACTGCTATAAGAACAGAGAAATGAGTATTATAATAGAATATGGTATCACAAGCCCAGCACAAGCAGGAGATAGAATTGATTAGAATAAAGTTTTATCTTTATTAATTTGGTGTATATTCTATGAACCTTTGTTATATAAAATACAAAAAGCAAAACTCGCCTATAAAATAAACTTAAAAGCAAAGAACAAAGAAAGTAGTAAGACAGAAGAGCTAGAAGAATTGCATATAGCAGTGCTTGTATATGCTAATGATACTACATGAATTATGAGCAGTAAAGAAAAAATGCTATAAATGATTAAAATTTCAAAAGAGTTTTATGAGCAAAATGATATTGAGATCAACTCAGATAAGACAGAACTAGTTGTATATAGCAAAAAAAAGGTAGATAAAAATAACAAACACAGTATCTGGGTTGGTAACCTGTTAAAAGAAGTCTTTGCCAAAGATCTAAATAAACTAACACATTTCTGGGGTGTGGATTTCATTAAAAAACCAGCTTAAAGCTAATTTAAACAGAGCTAAGAAGGAAGTTGCACAAATAACAAGTCTTATAAAATATAAATAGTTATCTCTGAGTCATTTAATATATGTAAACAATATGGTGCTAATTCTAGCTCTAGAATACAGGCTCATAATCTCATATTTAACAAAAGACCAATATGACAGAATACAACAACTCATGCTACGTTTAGCAAAGTAGAAAATATCAATGCTATCTATAGCAGCAAATACAATCCTAAAACACCCAGAAATAATAAATTTTAAGGGTTTATAAAATAGGCATATAAGAGCTCTACTCTTTAGAACTCTTAATAATATTAAACTTGAGAGGTGTATTAGAAAAATCTATGGAAATAGCGTCAATTGAAACTAGATCTAACAGAGTGTATACTAACAAGCCAAGAAATAACAAATAGAAGAGAGTTTAATCTTAAAAATTTAAAGATCAAAATATTACAGCAAATAGAAGCACTTGGCTTCAAAGTAGAAGAAAATGATTTCCCAAAAAGCTAGAACAATAAAATAGCAAAACTTATAGAAGATACTAAAATCGCAAGCTTACTGGAAAAAAAGCAACTATATTATGAAACAACAAATACAAGCAAGCTAGAGATACAGCTCACATTCTAGCTAATACTAGAGGATGGCAAAATGTTAGACACATGAAAACAGGTGAAAATAGCTTATAGAGATAATATAAAAGAAAAGAAACCCAAAAGGTATAGCAAAATTGAAAAAGAAATAATATTAGACATTGTTAATTATGAAGTCAAAGCAGAATATATAATCAAAAAAAAAAAACCTGAATGCTCTTAAAGCAATACTTAAAAAAGTTAGAGATGACAGAAGAACTAAAGAGTGAGTAGTTTGGAAAAATAAAGAAAGTCAAGGTATCAAGTTTGGCAAAATAAAAAAAAAAAAGAAAAAGTATGTAGAAATTGAGAGATATATGGAGGCAGAAGATGCAGGCACAGAAGTATCACAAAGCTTATTAAAGCCAAGTTAAAGCCAGTCTAATATCAAAGTTAAAAGGCAAAGCTTAAAAGATATCTTGAATTTAATACAAGAAACAGAGAAAGAGCCAAAAAGTGCTTTTAGCTCCCACTTCTTACTTGCAAGAATAAATAAAGAAAAATCATAAACAGTAGTGCTACTAGATTAATATTTGTTATCTTTAGCCAGCTTTATATACACGTCACTCTAGTTATATCAACATTTTTGAAGTCATTAGTAAAAAAATTCAATATGTTGATACAGTGAGTTATACCGATATTTTATATTAAATTTTTTAAAAAAATTGTTAGTATAGACAGATTTTACTATGATGTTATTATATCCAGATGTCGATATAACCAGAGTAATATGTACTATTTGTCTCTAGCCCTCTTTTAATTGCCTATTATTGCTGCTTTACTATTAGTTCTTATTTCTACTCTTTTTTCATTGTATATTACCAATAAAGCTACTAGAATAGAAACTATTTCTTCTCTAGTTGATGAAAACCAGTTTTTGGTTGCAAATGCTAGTTGTCATATAATTTGGCTCTCCTCTGAAATCTGTACTATTCCACAGCCCATTTTCATCTCTTCTGTATTCTCTATTTTACCAAGTGAGCTATCTGTATAGAAAACTATATTCTGTTCTAATATTTCTAATAATTTGTTTCTATTATCTATTATTTTGTCTATAATGTATTATTTCTACCTTTTGTTTTCTATCCTTATTACTTTACTATTTTTAACTCTTTATCTAGCAGCAATAACTGAAACTATTAGAACAAAACAGCTCAAAGTTAAACTTACAAAAGTTAAAGGCCATTCAGAGGATCTTCTTAACAATCTTGCAGACAAAGCAGCCAAAGAAGAAACAAATAACCATGTATATATAACTCTATTAGACATAAGCAACAGGTACAAAGATTTGCTTACAAATGGGAAAATAAAACAATGGAGAGACCAATTCGCTCTTTTATAAAAACACTAGATAATATACTTAACAAAGTGGAGTGGTTATATATACACAATAGACAAAATACAAATCATCAAGAAAGAAAGACACTATAGCACTAGTCTAGCTTCTATAAAATTGTAGAAAAGAGAAAAAAATTTTAAAACTACACATCAAAGTCAAACTCATTGCAGCTCTTTGAAATAAAATGTATAAACAATTTAATACCAGTTCTAGAAACTCTCAATCAAAGAAACCTAGACATATATAAGTCAGAACTTTGTATAGTCTGCAAAGAAGAAATAGAAACAACTAAACATTTAGTAAGCTGCAAAGTATCTGTGAACCTAATAAGAGGGCTAGAAAAGTTGGCAGTAGAAAATGTGCTAAAACAGATAAAATGTCTAGAGTACTTAAAAGACAAGAAAAAGAAAGTTCTCGTAACTTTAAAAAAGGAAACACAAATGACGAACTCTGAAAAAGAGAATATTGGATACATGGCCTTGTTACCAAAGAAGACTTTGAAGAATTAAAGCTTCTCTTTACTACAAACTGATGAATAGTAAGTTTCACACTAATTTCTAGAAGGCCTGGATCAAACTAATACACTAAAAATCTGGTTAGCAAAATGCAAGCTAGTTTAAGAATAGGAAAAAGGACAAGGAATAATAAAAAAAGAAAAGAGAAAAGTTCCAAAAAAGAAAGGCAATAAGAAAAAGAGAAAAAAAATAGAAAAAAAAAAAAAAGAAAAGGAGAGAACTAATAAGAAAAGTAGTTTATCTAAAAAAGCATGCTAGGAAGAGTTAATAAAACTAATAAAAGGAGAGATGAAAGAGTGGATTAAAAAAGACCAGCATGCTAAGTGGTAAAAAATGTAAATAGCAGTCTTGATAGGCTGTGAAAACCATCTAATGATATATTAGTTAGCCTGAAACAAAGTTAACTAATAGAAGGTAAAATCTCACTATAACAGGTTGCACATAAATATTCTCTGAACAACTGGGTAAGTTAATATTTATAAATTAGATATCAGATGAAATGTTATCTGAAAATTTTGTATTTAATATATTAAAATTTATAAAACTAATAAAATATTGGCAGGACTGCTAAAAATAAAATATATATATATATATATATTAGATCTATACTATAAACTATTGGTTAAAAAACCCCCCAAAAAAACTCTTTCCATAGATCACTTTACCAAAATAGGAACAAAAAGAAAAACTTTTCTGCAAGATTATTTCAAAAACTTACTAAGTAAACAGTTACTCAGCTCTTAAGTAAAGTTACTCAAGCCCTTTAGTTGTACTTAAACAAGATGCATTTTCTTTAAAAAGCTTTTTTCCCATTAAGTAAATAGCAATAAACCTGTCAAAAGACAAAAAACCAGTTTTTTTATCCTCCTGCGAAAGCAGCCATAAGAATAGCCAATATTTAAATAGCCACGCCTCAAGCACTACCAACCTGCTATACAAAAACACCAAAAACTACCACAACACCCAAATTACTAAACCTCAGCCCCCAGCAAAAACATGAACTCCAAAAGCTCTACTTTCTTCTTTAGCTATTTTTTCCCATCTTGCAAGGCTGCACAACCTAGTAACAATCTACCTGGCACCACACCACCAACCCCAAAAACAGAACACACAAAAAATTTCATTGAAATTACTATTAAAGACTGGTCTAAACTCAGCTTTACAGTCAGCTTCTCCATTCTGAAACACGCCAATGACTTTCTCTTCTACATCGATATTACCAAATTAGGAAAAATCCCAAATTTGGCAAATTACCCTCCCCAATGGATTTGCAAACACAAAGATATTACCCCTATCAGTTCTTTTCGACCTCATGACACAGAAAAACAACATTGTTAATATTAGTACCAAACTTCCCAAATTAACCTGCACTTGTGATCTTAATACAACTATACAGACTTACGAAGGTAGTATGAAACTATACACCAAGGCTAAAAGTATCTCCGATCTGCCCAGAATCCCATACAACTCTATTACACAAATTGAATCTGACAATGAGTCCAACAAAAGCAACAGTAAACACAACACATATCTCTAGCTCTCAAGAAACCAGTACCACTATATGATCTAGCTAGTGACCAAACAAATACAAGCACAGCACAAACAGTAATGCAGACAAAGACACAAACCTTCACCCAACCATTACCACATTCCAAACCAACACTGCCAGTGATCTATCACCACTACCCACTCTACACCCAGACCTAGCACACCTCCAGGCCAAATTACCACACCCAATGCTAGTATTAATCATAAAAGAGCTTAAAATATATTACCATTAATTACAACCCCCAACAAGGCAACCAAAGTGCTTCCTGGTAGCTCCTCTACCACCTCCAGACCCCCTACAAACAACCAGGCTTCTACAACCAAAT
>CAJVPU010001369.1:0-13100 GCA_910591775.1 Dentiscutata heterogama | reverse complement strand
TTTAACCAGTTTAAATGATAATATGCCTAAAGAATCAGAAATCTCTAATAAGAAGCAGATAAATAATAAGCAGGTACAAAGTAACATTTCTCCCAAAATAAGCTCAGAGTATATTATATCTAAAATAAAGAATAATAATATACCAATAAGAGAGATTGAAGCATTACCTGTTGTAATATTAAGTGCTGGCAAAGCTTTGGTTAATTATAAGTATCAGATTTCCCCTATTGTTAAGCTTGTTGTTCTTGTTATAATAACAATACTAATTATTTGGTATATATACAGGAGTATTTTTTGTCCAACCAAAAATGAAGAAAATTTTTATCCAGTATATAGAAAACAGAGTTATGGATTTCTAATCTACTATGCAAAAAAATTCAAAAATACCTCCTATGAAACTATTCCTTATGGATATGGATGAAGCTAATAAACATGTTGCATCTTGTTGTCAATCTTATCCAGCTAGTCCAACATGGCCTTTTAGAATGATAGTTATAGGAAAAAGTGGATCAGGTAAGACTAATATCTTAACAAATCTTTTTCTTAATAATAAAGCTAAATACATATATAAAGAAAAAAAAAGTGATAGGAAATATATTTCTTGTGATGATTTAATAGTTTGTGGTTATCATCCTGATGAGCTAAAATAGGCATTCATTAGATATATATATGGCATAATTTCAAAAGACCCAAAAGCACCTTACTATGAAAATATACAATTTAGCTATATATTACCAGAAAAAATATCTAGTGTAAAAGCATTTTTACTTGAACAAAGTACAGCAATTGTTTTTGAGAATTTGTGTTTTGCTTCAAAATATATATAGAATCGAATTGGCCAATTTTTTGAAAATAGGCAACATCGAAATATTTCATATATATTTGTGGCACAGAAATATCATAAAATTACTACATTCATGCGTAAAAATGCTAATTACTTAGTACTTTTTAATTCTGGTAGTTCATATAGAGATGTTTCTAAAATTATTTGTAGATATACAAATGATATAAAAAATGCATCGATGGTTATTAACAGCTATTTACGCAAGGTGAATTTATTGTATTTGATCTAGATAGGCTTGAGAATAATCTACTTGCAATTCAGCTAAGGTTTGATACTCCACTAGATTTGCAAAAAGAGATAGAGTTATAGCAAAAATGCAAGATAGGTTCAAAGAACCATTGCTCTGCAATAAAAAATGCATTACCTGCTAAGCTCACGAATTTTAAACCTGAAAAATCAAAATAAAAAGTCTATAGTATTATAGTATACACTTTATAGATTTTTATTTCACTTTGTACACTACCCAATTGTGATGAGTCAGAGACTTGTAGCTTTGCTACTCTCAAGAATAGCATTAGGAAAACAGTAGACAACAACTCTATACAAAAAAAGTTATATTAATAAACGAATAAACAGATACATGTTATAATAAATTAAGCTATATATTGTTAATTTGACATGATTTCTCTCTAATTTCCCATAAGAGTTTATAATGCTTAACTAACTGTGTAGCACAAAGGATAGAGGGTTAGTAATAATATTCAATAAATTTCTTTTGTATAACCCTTATAGCTCGAATTTTTTTTCCAATCTCTCTTGCACATTTAACTCTTCTGATAGCATTTTGCATCCACAATTTATAATGATGAATTGCTTCTTTTTCAAAGTAGGAGTTGCTAACTTTGAATCTGCTTTTAAGTTCTATATAGTCTTTATAACTAATATCACAATAAGTATTTTCTATGCAATTTGTACCCCAATGCTTATCCATAAAATGACGAAATCTATACTCATACTCATACCCTATTTTAGAGTAAACTAGTTCATTGCACAAATGACATATTGCTATACTTATGCCTACAGCATGGCCAAGATCGCCTTTCCATAAATATTTCATTTTTCTAAGATATTGCTTTTTATTATTAGTTAAACAATTATTATTCTTATAATTAGTTAACTGATCCTGGATTCGGGTCTTCCAATCAGATGGTGTTTCACCTTTGTGGATTACTGAAAATCAACAATTATCTCTCTATTTAATATTTCTTAAAACTGGACATTTATCTATATAGACCATATTTAATGATTAAGTGATTTAATATATTATATATAGTTTTTTAGAGATTATGTGATTTATATCAAATTTAGAGATTTAGACCTATTAGATTTTATTAACTTAATACTTCTTTAATTCCAGATTCAATTTTTGCAAGAGGTATTATAATGAATAAATATCGATTAAATATATTAAGTCAGAGGTCCTATTGCTTAATAAAGACAAAATTTTTTGCATGACTATTCCAGGAAGAAGTATAATAAATAAAAAGCGAGATGAATACATTTGAACTATTTGTTATCTTGTAGCTTAGTAGACTAAACCATGGGAAGCTCATCGGGTCTTCCTCTCCTCGCTATGTAGACAATAATGGTCCAACAATCATGTTCTCTATGATAGTGTTTTTATAAATATAAAAAGAAAAATAAATTTTAGAGAGAAAACAGTCAGATCCTAAGCTTATCTCAAAAAGTTATGACTGTATCTAAAAAGACTATATTATTAATAGATAGCTAGATAGCATATTTTGCAGAACAAATGAGCACTTTTGCCAAAGTACTAGGCTACTAAATAGTAATTATAAGCATGTTCAATCTCACAACACATATAGTCAGAGGCTCTATCACTTAACATTAGAAATGAAATTTTTTGCTTAACTAAGCATACCTGTACAAATAGCTCCAGCAACTGTCTTATTAATACAAAAACTATCTAGTGTAGGAAAGTATAATGTAATATCGGTTAAAAATTTCAGATAGAAAATGAAAAAAAAATTTTATATATATACTTAGTTGAGCCTTATACACGTAGCATATTAATAGTCTCAATTATTCTTTTTTTAGATAATAGTATATTTGTTTTTAAAGGGCAGATTACCTGATAATGATAAGCCATAAATATTTATACATCCAGACTACAGGACACTATCGAATAATTACTAATAAACAATTATTGCACATGACAAATCAATCAACAATCGCACATTTCTATATTGGGATTAGATTATTAATAACTTGTTGAGCAGGCATACTTATACAGGGTATGATGATAATTTTACACACTATATTAAGCTGACCCCAGATCTAAAATTTGGGACTGGTTTGCAATGACTTTATTGCTTTAGATAAAACAAGTTTGAAAGATCTATTTTGGATATTACAAGCATATGATTTAATTTTCCAGCAATAGGAATGTATAACACTCACTATTTGAGATTATCCTAGTCAAGATAAACAAATCTGAAATATACAAATCTGAGGTATATGAAGTTGGTTAATTATACAAAATTTCAGACATAATACCAATTCGAGTTTGGTTATAATAATTTTTTTAAGCAACACGAAATAGAAAATGATATGAATTCTGGTTAAAGTTTGGTTATTTATTCTCATAATGAATATATAATAAAATATAAATATAGGTTGAACTAGGGTTGAACTTGGGTTGAACTTGGGTCAAAAATGGTAGAATGGACAGATACACAAACACTTACTTTAATCGAAGAATAAAGAAATAAAAATATAGAGTACCATAACCATGGAAGAAATCAAAATATATTTTGAAATAGTATTGCAAATAGAATAAACAAAGTATATAATACTAATTTTACTAGTTATCATTATAAAGAAAAATTTTTGAATCTTGTTCAGAGTTATAATGTAAGTTTACACTATCTCTTAAATGGTTTGCAGGCAAATTTAGCAAAATGTCATCATGCTAATTAAGTATCTAAACACGCACTTAGCATTTCTTGAATGGTTACTCTTTTTTTTTCTTACCATTTAAGAGATAAAGAATTATTTTTTTATCTGGCTCCTATTAACAAGATTTAATCACTCAATTAGGCAATATGTGAATATATATCAGGTAGTCATGGAGCATATAGAAATCAAATGGGTGTGCAATACTTTGATGAGTTTCATACGCATTTCTGGAAGAGGCCTGAAGATGAATTCAATCAAATCTGTAGTCTTAATACCTCAAACCGTAGGTGAAATAGAGATGTAGGAAATACAACACCAGCACTATCTATTGAGGAAGTTGAGCATATATTGAGTATAGGATCTTCCATTAGACAAATAAACCAGTCTCTATCTATTATTAGTAGAAAGAGTCAAAGATATTCACTATATCTCACTTCACCTTATAATAACACTAATATAAACAATCCTGTTTCTGAGCAAAATATTAGTATTCTCTTGCCTCCAATTGAAACATTATCTTCTCAACCACCACCTTACTCATAAGCCACAGATGAAGCACAAAATAATAATCAGAGCCAAGATAGTTTTAACCATGAAGTAGCTATTTCTGGCAGTAATCTAATACCTGATTTGCTAAATTTATTCTTATCACGAAATGAGAGTAATGCCATTATGTATGATATAGGTAGTCAACTACTCTTCTATATAGAATCAATAAATGAAGAGGAAAAATAAAGATTCTTGATTAATTTATTTAATAAAAATAGTACAGTTATGACTCTTTGAGTTGCCCTATGGGCCTGCTATATACATGTGAATATATTGCTAATTTTTGATATTTTTTTAATTATAAAGTAGCATCACATGTTTTTTGGAAAGTGACCTTAGGTCGCTGAAATTTTACCCAAAAAATAAAAAATAATATCTTAGAAAAATGTCTGATATGTCTAGTAATAAAATCGATTCTGTAATACAGATGTTCAATCAACATATCACAGAAGAAAATCAAAGGTCATAGAACTTCTGCATGTATAGTGGCTTAGCAATTTTATATATGTTTATTAAGAAAAAGCCAACAGCACTTCAACAGTGGCTTAACAGTAGTTTATAACCTTTTAATATACATATATAGTAAGAATAATTTAAAAATCTTTTTATTGTGTTACAATATTATAAGTTGCATAAAATTAGGAATTGGTTTGTATTACTCTCCTGCAGGATTAATTCCTACGATTAATTTTTATTAATAACAAATATTACAAATAATACAAATAATATCTAGACCTATACAATCCTCCAATAAGAATAGAGCTTAAAAAGGCTATAAGAGCAATAAGTATAACATTTCTTATCAGTAGTTTTATCCAAATTTATATATTATAGGAGACTTGGAATTCCTAGATTGTCAAGATCGTTGACTTTTTTCACTTCGCAAAAACGATCATTGAATTTAAGAGGAGTTAATTTTACCAGAAAAATAACAAAATAGACCCAGTATTTGGAACTTATAGCCGAGCGAAGTTGTTTTATTCTGCTTTATTCTGTTATTTACTTACTAATCATGTATTTTTTTTTTTTGGTAGGTTCTAAGATCTAATGAATAAAGGTATAAAATAAGCAAGTTCCCACTCATAAGATAAGTTAGCAATAATGTTATTTTTTGCTTATATAGAGTGAAGTTAATAGAAATGGGACAAATTTATCTAATAAATTTGTCCTATTTCTATTGAATCCACCCTATATATAAATTTACTTATCTACTTGCCCATAATTTATTTTTTAAATAATTTGCTATTTTATTTAACAGAGACTATGAAAACAAATTTTTGCTTACTTTGTTTTTTGTAATTAGATACAAAAAATGAGCAGTAACAAAAAAATTACCACTTTTAAGAACAAGAAAAATAAGACCCCCAACTATTCTAAATCAAACAATACAAGCTGAGACAATTTTTATCTTGTAAGTAAATTTTGTGCCATGCTAGTACATTCATGCTGAAATATTATTATTAGAACTAAAATTTTTATTTTACTAAAAATTAGATGATGATACCTGGGGAAAAATGTTGAAAAAAAACCTAGAACATAATAGGGACAATGATAATAATGATTGGGTAAATTCTGGTAAATGGGATAATATATTAGATAAATATAAACCCACCAACCTAGTCTATTAAGGGTGCCTCAAAGAGGCATATATTTTTTATTTTTTTTTTTTATTTGTATACCATCTCAGTAATTTTTTTATGAAATAAAGTGAGGTCTTATAGCCTTGCTATCTTTTATTTTAATGCAATTGTATGAATAGGCTTTACTTATTAATCTATACTTTTATAGTTACTATTGGGATTAAATTCTGATATTTATTTATATAAAAATAGAGATAATAAATTTTTGTATTGATATATTTCTACTCCCTCATTCACACTCTATATAATTTCTTATATTTTCTTTCTTATAGTTTTTATCACATAAAAAACAGGGTACAGATCTATTAAAATCAAAATAATTACTAGATTTAAAACTATTTTTTAAAGTTAAATAAGGAAATCATTCTAATACTATTTTAATAACATGTTTTTGTTTCTCTTCTGGGTTTTTAGGTAGAATAGAAATTGATGTTCAAAGTTTGGATAGTGTAAACAAAACATTTATCTGTGGTACAAATAACATCTTTTTTTCAGCATCCTTTTCAATTTGTGGGGATTTAGGAGTTTCAGACTTTATCCAAGGATCAAGTCCAGTCTCTTCCGTATATGCTCTATATAAGCTCAAATGAATTTTATCTGTCTGAAGACTTGGTAAATCAACTAAATTAGCATGCCAGTTTGAATATTCAGAAGTCAAGACTTTATCCATATTATTGTTTTATATGATCACAAATTTAAATTAAGTATGAGTCTGGCCACAAATTCAAAAGATATAGGGCTTAAGTGGCTGTGGCAAAAACTATCATGGTTTAAGAGATTAGAAGAAATTATACTAGAGAATAAAAATTCAAGAACAGTAAAGACAGAGTTTGTAGTAAAAGGTTTAAATTCATTAGTTTTGAAACCGCTTCTGCTAGCCATTTCCAATAATCAAAGAAAACAGGAATGGGTTCTCTTCGAGAAAAACAAAGAAATAAAAATAGGTAGAGTAAAAGATAAAAAAGGAAAAACTATGGAGATCAAACACTGGGTTAGAGAAAAAGAAAATAATGAATATTAGTCAAATGTACAGGTTGTGGTGAAACAAATCTGAATACAAACAAGAGCTGCTTAGTTAAAAAAGACATGAACAGAAGCAAAAGAGTACTCAAAAAAGGTGTAATTAAAAGAAAGAAAGAAACCAAATTCTTTAGTAAAATTTTACTAGAAATGCTGGATCTAAACTGGGCAAATCAAATAGAAAACATATCAAGTACAGCTCTAGTGACCCAAATATATATAGATTTCTGAGAGAACCAGATAATTAAACAGTATATTGTTAACAAGAGCTATAGTGACAAGCTAATAGAATTAGCCCAAGATTTATCTACGAAAAGCAAACTAAGTATATATACAGATAGGGTATTAGAAATTGCAGAAGGTGATCCATACTGAAAAAAAATAGGAATAGGTTGGTTAATTGTTAGCAAAACAAACCCTGTCGAACCTTTAGTAATAGAGCAATTTAAAAGAGCAATTAAAGACTGGCCCTCTTCAACCCGAGCAGAGTTAGAAGCAATTGGTACAGCCTTACTAGTAGTCCCACACAGATATAGAGTCAAAATATATACTAATAGTGCTAATGTGATTAGTTTGATCCAGAAAGTCCAATTTGGCCAGAGAAGATCCAAAACATTCAAGCTTAAAAACAGCAGTATACTAGCTATGATTACAAATATAGTGCTGAAAAAAAAGCTAGAGATAAAATTGATCAAAGTTAAAAGTCATAGTGGCGTATACTTTAATGAACAAGCAGACAAGTTAGCGAAGGAAGGTGCTAAGCTCGATGAAATTTTGGATTTGAATATAGAATGGTCAAAAATTTTAAAGGTAATACCTAGGTGGGAACAATGTATAATAGATATACCAGTCAGAGAAATAGTAGATAGCATTACGAATATGTATTATAGCATAGAATAGATACAAACAAGTAGCATAGAATGCATAGAGAGTAGTTAAATAACAAATAAAGGAATAGATTAGAAGGAAGTCTGGGGTAATATAAGGAAAAACACAGGCCAAAACTGTAGAAGTATGAAAAATAGCAGAAAATGAGTATTTGATACAAAGAGTTTAAATGAACTATTGACAACCCTAAGTATTTTAAATTGGAGAAGACCAGACCTGTATGTAAGCAATATATGTGTAGCTTGTTAAAAAAAAAAAGAAGATATAAGTCTTCTAGCCTAGTGCGATATTTACAAAAATTTTTGGAAAAAGATAGAGAAGAAGGCTGCAGAATTAGCAATAGAAAAACGTCAAGCAGCAGATAAAACATTGAAGAGAAAAAACACACCTTTGAGAAGTAAAATAGAAATGCTAATTGGGCACACAGCTATGCAAAGAAGAACTAACAGGTTAAATTGTATAAGAGGGCTTTTTTATAAGCAGGCTGGAAAAAGTAAAAAGGAAGAAAGCCTCAGAAAACAGTACATACACCTCCTAAGAAAAAATTTTAAAGAGATAATTTGGGCATTTAGATGTGAAGTCATTAACGAGTGGGAAAAAGAAAATGGAATTCTAACAAAGGAAAAAAGAAAAAAGAAAAAAAAGAAAAAGTCTAGTAGCAGAAAAAAACAAAAGAAGCTGGCAGAAACAAGTCAATCAGATCAGGAGATTAAAGAAGACAAGATATAGAAGAAAGTAAGAAAGCATGTGCAAGATTTAGTACAGTGTAACTTCAAACTGGCTTGGTCAGGTTTATATAGACCATGTATCTGAAAACCTACGTAAGCAATCCTAACAAGCCTAGCAACTGCTATCTGCAGATCCTGAAGATTACTTCCAAGAAGTTGGAAGCCAAAGGGGAGGAAAATAGTTGCTACGGCAAATCGCATCTGGGCACCTCAGGGCAGCCAGGTGAGCTTTTATTGCAGAAAAAAAAGGGTTGAAAGCAATAGTTTAAAACTTTTGTATAATAGCATATGTATTCTTTATTCAATAAAGGCAGAATTGCCAAAAAAAAAAAAAAAAATATTAGAGTATTTTTATACATATGAAAATTTTTTCTGGTATATAATTATATAATTTTGTAGCAATAATTCTGTTTAGTATTTTAGAAACATACAAAAATTTTTCCTTCCTGTAATTTTTGGCCAATCAAATTTTAAGATTAGATGTAATATAAACAAATGAAACAAACTTATTTTTCACAAATAAACTAAAATAATTCAAAATTTTAATTAAAAAACCATCTTCTGTGGCCTAATTAAAAATGTTTCTTGTAAAATTTTACTAATAGTACTAATTCTAACTCTAACCTTACTATGGTTTATAAATTACAAGAATAGGAAAATTTTTATAGATATGCTATCTAAAATGTTTCAGTATTGATAAAAAAATGTGCTTAGAACTATTTACCATACTTTCTTAATAAAAATAGTGAATATTCACCAATTGGCTTTTTAAATACAATAATTTTGCATATTATAATAAAAAAATTGCTTATTTTGTATTAAATAAATGCTTGGAATATATATACTTGAGCTTAGATCAAAAACTAAAGTTCAAAGCTTCTAAAATGAAGAAAACTCTAGAGGTATACTTATTAAACTTTTATATATATTTTATAAATTCAAACTAAAATGAATTCTTAATAGAGTGAAAAATATAAAAAAGATATTAATATCTACTAAGTATCAAAAAACCAGAAAGAAAAGAAACAAAATATAAAAAAAAGAATAAGAAATGCTAAAAAAAGAACAAGCAATATGATGTATATTTCAGAATAATTTTTTAAATTTATCTTTCAAATTTAAATTATTTTAATAAATCATCTTATTAGTTAAAACAATACTCAATTATAAAAAAATTAATATATAAACAAAATAATATTATTTATAAAATTTTTTTTTTTTTTTTGTATTAAGGTAAGGCCTTGCTTATATCTTTATTGATTAATTTATATAAGTAATTACATAAACTATATAAAAGCTTAATTTGTACAAGGACAAATAAATATAAATTATATGCAAGAATAAGAGCTCAGACTAAAAGCTTGAACTAGAAGCTAAGGCTAAAAGCTTGGGCTAATTATTTGTAACCTAAATCTACTTGAGTAGTAAAGACTTACCTATATTTGAATTGTTAAAATGTAATTAATAGGTGTATTGTATTTAATCCACAAAGTAAACTAGGTGTTAAGTTTGAGAGTGGCTTGTTTTAAAGAAAGACAAGTAAAATTAAAGTGTAATTGGTTAGCAAAATCACAAGAGTAGTTGTAAGTATAGTTAATTTTATTTTTTTTGTTGAAGGAGACTAGGAAGAGTCAAGATGTTAATTAGTAGTTAGAGTGAAAAGGAATTTGGTGAAATTTTTTCTATTAGAAAAAGTTTGTACAGTATAGAATCTAAATATTGTTATAAAGTTGGTCAAAAATATTAAGTAGTAGTTTAATAATAAGTTGGGAGGCATTAGAGTATAAGATATCAAATAGGTCTAAGGATTTGATTAGAGAGATAGGTATAAGGTCTTGAGTATAGAGTAAAAAGAGAATAGATAAAGTTGCAAGAGTTGAAAATAAAAAGCTAGATATGAAGAGATAGTATATATAAGATTGTTTAGTTGAGATGAAGAAAGGTCAAGATTAAAGTTAGATAAAATGTTGCATTTGTGAAAATTTCAATATAGAAATATTAGAAAAAAAAGATAGCATTTATAATATTGAAAAGGAACAACTGTTGTAGTTTAATTCAAAATCTCATAAATAAAAAGTAAAAAATTTATTAGAAAATAAGATATACTACTATTAAAATAAAAAGTTTGATTAGTAATTATAATATATTTTTTATAAAATTTTAAGATGCACCTTTTTGAACATTAACTTGAAAGTGAGGCTAAGGATAATAAAAATGATAAATATAAAGATAAAGACAGTGTTATCGATTTTAGTATAGTTTTGTTTGGTCAACAAGCAGAATCAAGCAAAGGTGAAGAAGAGTAAATGTTGAGGAATAGTAAAAGAGTTAGATATTTTTGTTTATATAATATCAAAGACTATTAATCAAACAAAGAACCTACAATCCAAAGAAAAAAAGTTAAATGTATCCACTTTAAGCACTATACAGTATATAATATATTTTTCTTGCATTTATAATATTGTGTACTAACCTTTAATAATTACTTGTATAGGCTTGTTTTTTCATCAATAATTGACTTTTCTTTTGAATTTTTTGGTGGTATATGCACCTGGTTTGGTGAGGAATGGTCAGAACTTAAAGCAAAGCCCTAATACAGATAAATATCAAACCAAAGAAATTTGAAGATGCAATTAAAAACAAATATTAACAAAATAAAAAAGGTATAAAAATGATTTATAATTAGATGTTTATAATATATATATATTATCAAACTCTTTTTTTCAATATCTAGCTTTGTAATAAATACAAAAACTAGGAAGCAAGAGATTTTGTATATGAGAAGTTAAAAGAATATCTGGATAAAACTAAAATTTTACAATATCAAGTTATAAAAATTTATTTTTTTATATATGTATTATATTATTATTATATATTAATATTCCCATTAGTTGTTAAACTAATTTTTAATTTATAATTAGTTTAGAGATATTTCTAACAGACCCCTTTATTTTTATAAATAAAAAAGGAAATAAACAAAATTTAACAGAAATTAAATTTGTACTCAAAGTTGCAGATTCAATAATAAATATAATATTTTTTAATATTCAATATTTTGTTTATTTTAAATAGTATATATTTTGTTTTTTTTAAAATATTTATCAATTATTGTTTTTAATTATAAATACTTGTAGAGAAGAAATGGTTTCAAAAACAACAATAGTTGAAAGAAAAATTGACTTATCCCTTAATTAGTAAAGATTTATTTTATTTTATTTTATTTTATTTTTTTTCAGTATTAAGGTGATCTCCTTGGCCTGGGAACTTTTTATTAGTAATTATTAGTTATTACAGTTACAATGAAGATACAACTAGCCACACATACACCTTTTGGGTGCCTATTTAAGTAGTCCGCCCGTAGGTTCTACACTAGATGTCGTACCTATAACCCAACTAGGGAGTTACACTTTTAAACCTTCTGATCCTAACTGTATTTATAACCTATCATACTAACCCGGAAACTACCAACTGGCCTGTTTCTCTAAATTTTGCACTCTGCCTTAGGACTTTTGTGACTTATCCTGGGTTTGTACCGACTAATTACCGGCTTGCATTCCTCCGTTGAGCGGACGCACAACTATCCACAAGGTAAACCTACTAGAGCTTTTCCTATCCCATTTTGGGCCAACCTGGTTTTGCGCAGTTGTCGAGACTCCTACTTGCAGTTGGGCTATTACCCATTTAACCGCTTTTGCTCTTATAAGGTTCACTTTCCAATCCCAATACCCACATTTGGATCTTTCCTTTTTCTATTATTTCCTTATTAGTCCATCCCTTACTTCTAACCGATGACCCGAAAGATTCGACCTTGGCTTGGCATTAGGTGCCTGGTGCCCTCGTCTCGTCTTGATACATGATTTCATAGCACATGTCCTTTTTCTCCAATTTGGTTGGCTAGTCTTCTAGACATGTCTGGCATTTTTCTGTCTGACTGGTTTCCCGCCCGACTTCTATAGCCCTGGTCTTGGTGGGTAGGGCCCCCACTACTGGTTTCCCACACTAGCTGGCCAGGGTTGGTGTACTCTGTAACGGCCTCGCAGATTTCCAGCTTTTCTAAATTGGCGATCGGGTTGGTAAATCCCCCCACTAAAGAATCTTGTTGTTATTCGGTTTTCCAATCTCGGTCCTAACTTCCAAATTTGGGTCTTTCTTGCAGCACTGTCGAATATTGTAGTTATTCCTTACTCGGGTCTTCCCAAACGGGTTTCAATTATTCTGGTTTCTTGGCATTTCTATGCCGAAGCTCCCATTCTAGATAGTGCAACCAAGATTACAGATTTCTAGATCCAACTGATCAATGGATAATCGTTACCTAATGCAAATCTATTTTTTGAAAAATGTCATCTATGGGATTCGAACTCTAGACCTGCCGCTTGGTGGGGTGACGACTAGACCACTTCACTAGGCTATCATACCCATTTTGGTAAAGATTTATAAGCAAATTTGGCTGCATAATTACTATAAATATGTCTCTGATCTACTTTTTTAATTATTTAAAATATTTAAATAAAA
>CAJVPU010001368.1:0-13105 GCA_910591775.1 Dentiscutata heterogama | reverse complement strand
ATAATAATAAATAAATAAATAAAAATAATAAATAAAATAAATATATATGATTTTTATTTGAGTTTTTTTCTACTGTATGATTTTTTATTTTTTTTTTTATAGCATTTTTTATTTTATAAAAATTAAATTTGAAAATATCTCAATAATCAGCAAATGCAATAAACTTTTTTATTTTAGTTTTAGAGATCTCTAGAATTAAAATAAAAAAAGTTTATCGAATTTGCTTGGATGGATGTCGAGATATCTTCGTACAAAGTTATTTGCACAGTGAATGTTATCGTAATTATACAGTATATAGCCGTTTTAAATTTTTACAGAAGATATCTCGACAACCATCCGAGCAAATGTGATAAAATTTTTTATTTTAATTCTAGAGACCTTATAATTAAATTTAAAAAAAGTTCATCGAATCTGCTTGGATGGTTGTCAAGATATCTTTGTTTAAAGTTATTTTGCACAAGTTTTTGTTATTAATTGTATAGGCGATTTAAATTTGTACAGAACTCTGAGCGAAGATATCTTGACAACCATCCAAGCAAATTCGATAAACTTTTTTTATTTTAATTCTAAAAATATCTAGAATTGAATAAAAAAAAGTTCATCGCATTTGCTTGGATGGTTGTCAAGATATCTTCGTTCAAAGTTATTGCACAAGCATTTATTATTGTAATTATATATAGCCGTTTTAAACTTTAAGCGAAGATATCTCAACAATCATCCAAGCAAATGCAATAAACTTTTTTTTATTTTAATTCTAGAGATCCCTAGAATTAAAATAAAAAAAAAGTTTATTACATTTACTTGGGTGGTTATCGAGATACTTTCGGTTAATTTTTAATTTTATGTGCATATAGTATATATACGATTTTATCACATTGTGATTATTGATATACATGATTGGTCACGTGGGTACAAGGCTTTAGCGGATCCCCTAAATCAAATGCATACTTGTTTGTTTTGTTTTGTATTTATGCTTGTAAACAGATCTGCAGTACAGGGTCTATTGTATATCCCTACTTTTTAGAAAAACAGTTTTTGTGTGGTTTTCATCTTGTAAAAAAATAATTATCTGTTCTGTAGCCTTTTATTATTTGATAGAATATTCTATCTTTCTATGAAACTTCTAGTTGTTTTTAGTGTTCTTCCTTTTTTCTTAATACTGTTTGTACTGTAACTTAGTCTAGTTTTTCTTCTAGCTAGTAGTATTTCTTTTTTGCGAATTTGTAAAAAAGAATCAGTAGAAAAAGTTAATATTTTTACTATTTCTTCTTGTTTGTTTTTTGTTTTTCTTTTATAATATTTCATTTTCTTTATAATATATATTCTGTATATTTAATACAGAATTTTTTTTTTTTGCTCTTGATAAAAAAAGGAATTGAAGAGTTTAAGCTTGAGACAGGCTAACAGAGTCTTCCAAGGCTTTGGATTTTAGTGTAACAGGTTATAGCTAGGCATGTATTATATAGCCAAATGATACTAAGCTTGCAATTTCAAATTTATGATATTGTTTTAAAAAAAGGATTTGTTTTTTATAAAATTATTATAATAAATTTGTATTTGAGCTTTAGCAAGATCATCAAAGTTTTTTTTTTTTAAAAAAATAATAATAATAATAATAATAATAGTAACAATAATAATAATAGTAATGATAATAATATTTGATAAGTATAGATATATAAAAAAATAAAATAAAAATAATTAATAAAGGATCCCTTATACCATAATTTTCCAGAAAATTTCTGAACTCAAAAACATAGTGAAGAGATTATAGAAAGTGCTTAGAGTCAGAACAAAACTATAAATCAATACTTGTTATTTATAGATAGTTCTCATATACTACCTACTAACAGGTTTAGAGTTTATTACTTACTACTAGAATAGCACTTGTTATTTAGAAGTAGTTCTCATATACTACTTGCCGACAGGCTTAAAATTTATTACTTACCAAAAAGAAGAGTTCATCTAGAAAAAATAGTTCATAACAAATAACTGCTACCTGTTTAGTCACTTCTTACTTGAAAAATTTTTCTTGGCTCATCTACTTATCTAGACAACAAAATTTTTAAAGAAAAGTAGGCAAAACAGCTTACTCTCACCCAAAGATTAACATTGTTTATCAGTTTTCTTTTTTAGCCAACATAGTAGATAGCAACTATGTGTTTGGCCTAATTCAGATATAGTGCTACTAGTTTGGTCTGGAGTTAATAATTAAGATACTTCTAATAGTGATAGCAGATAGTTTGAGATACAGGTTTTCAGATAGTGGTAGCATCTGACTTGAGATACAGATTAAAAGGTTTGGCTATAACTTCTGGTATTAATAGAGTTCAGAAAAAGATTAAAGCAAAGCTTTATAGTAAAAATATACAATGTTGCTATTGTCATATAATTTTTATCTATCTGGTACAAATTATAATATATAGTGCATTTTAGTGTGTAGTTTTTTTCGTCAGAGTTATCTGACTTTCTTGTCTTTTTTTATCTTTGTTTATTTATAATAGAAATATATTTAGAATAGTTTTTAGTTGTTAGGGTCTTTTTTATTTCTTCTAGATATAGTTATTCGTTAGTAAAAATAGTATATATATTCCTTGCTTATAGAAAAGTAAGAGATAAGTATTCTATCTAGATTTTGGTAGAAGAAGGTCTTGAAGGTTGGGTGATTCTAATGAGGTATATAATAGCCAGTTTATTATCATGAGGATATTTTTGCCTTAGAGATCTGACAGAAATCAGCTGATTTTTTAGTGGATGGGTGGGTTAACTAAAATATTAAGTCTATAGTATATATATATTTTTATATAGCATATATATACATATATATATCTAACTAAATATATACATATTGAAATTAATTCCAAAGTAAGTTATATATAATTGTGCTTGTATGTATATAGAATATATAGCTAGATATTGCATAAATAGCTTTGCAATACATGCATGCTTGTAGAATATATGGCTAGACTAAATGCATAAATAGCTTTGTATTATATGCATACTTGAATATATAGTTAAATAGGTTGTATATCAAAATCCTGATATACAAAATCCCGGCAACAAAATCCCAATACACAAAATTCTGACAAATTAAATTCATAATTTTAATATTTTTAGGATTTTAATTTGTCAGGATTTTGTGTATTGGGATTTTGTTACCGGGATTTTGTGTGTCAGGATTTTGTGTGTCAGGATTCTGATATACAACCAGTTAAATAGAGTAGTATATTCAGAATTAATTTAGCTATTAATATTTTGATTCAACTTGGGTGATTTATTCCAACGTATATACATAAATAAGCAATAGAAGCAAATACAAGACACACTTTTAAATTTAAATTTTTCTATGTATAAAGCCGCTTTTTACTTTGTAAGGATATAAAAAAACAGTAATGGTAAGTTGTGGCTTGGTCAAAATAACATTAGATTTTTTGTGAAATGTACTGCTTTAACATAGAAATAATCTTTCTAAGCTTTTAACTTTTATCTTTTGTAAAAATCAGTAAAAATTTCAGTATTTTGCTATTTAAGTTTTGAATGCAGAGGATTAAAGTATGATTTTATCCTTTACCGCCTTTATTTTTTTTGAATATTTCTTTTACACTTAATTTATTTATTATTCGATATCAGAAAAAAAGCTTGGAATAAAAACACATAATATTATTTTTTTACTCAGAGCAAAATTAGAAAGACACTTCATGGTTGCTGCCTAAGGTTTGGATTTTCTGCCCCGGCAAGAAAAATGTTTTAATTTTTTATACTGAGCAAGAAAAAATAGAGTAAAAAAGTATTGATTACAGATAGAACAAACTAATCATAAGTATAATTCAGGGGAGATAGAGAGGCAGTATTAATCATAGCCTGGAAATTTTGTTTGTTCTATATATTGGAGTATATATATAGAGTTAAGAAAATGGCTATTCCAACTTTTGGTAGCTAATGGTAAAAATCTATTATTTTCATCTAACAAGGTATCTGCTTCTTTAGCTTTCCATACAGACAACACGTAGGGTCTTTGCATTTTCTAATATCCAAAGAGTAATAACATATTTGACAATGATTTTCTATCTAGCTTCAAGATATACTTAGAATTTTGCTAAAAATGTAAGCTTCTTGATTAACATATTCAACTAACACTTCTTTTTCATAAATATAGTCCTGCTACCAAATATCATACAATCTTTCACCAGCATAACAAAAGTTTTGGTTTGCCAACTTACTATCTATAATATTACCACTAGAATCAAGATAAGAGCCAAAATGGTTAATAGGCAAAACAATACCTGCCAATTTTCTCGAAAGGGTTGACATACTACGCTCTACTGGATTGTAGGCAGACTGTCTCGGGGCATGAGTTTAGTGGTAAAATAATTTAAATTTAGTTTCAAAAATAATTTATAGTATTCCTTTATGTTTTTTAGATACCTGGGGTTTTCGTCAGGACTGCTGTCTACTAACAAGACCAGAATTGGCTTAACCTTATCTTCACATTTTAATGCTTTATTTAGAACAGGATTTTTTATCATAGATAATAGGTCAGCTATGTGGGTTAAGGATGACATATTAAGAGACCACTGTGGGTGGATAAAAATTGATAGTTAATTATTATATAATAAATTATTAGAATTGTTCATGTCAATTGTAAAGTAAACTAAAGGAATTAATTTTTGTTTTTTCTCTTTTGAAAAGTCATGATTAGATATAGTTACTGGTTCTTGGATAGTTTGTAAAGTCTTGAATATTCTACCAATAGCCGGGATACTTAGAGGAACTTTTGCTTTATCATCCTGTAATATAATTACAAAATAAGAAGCAAAAGAATATGCAAACTGTTTGGCACCTTTAACTATATGCAAACAATAATGTTTATTAATATATTCTGGCATTTCATTTCTTGATACAGAGTTTACTTGAATTGACATAGGGTGGTGGTGTCTTTTAGATTGTAATGAATTAATTCGTCTAGGCCACATATATATATTTAAACAGGTACGTAACATATAGACCTGATATCTTTCTTCTATTTCTTTTTTTAAGTGAGAAATTGTGCATACTTTAATAACTTTCTTTTGTCTTTTTTTAGCAGCACTACCGAATTCAACGTAGAATATAACTGTTTAGAAAGTTCATAATTCAAAAGAAGAAAAGATAGTCACCCAGGCATGTTATACCTAACAACTTTTCCTTTTTCTTTTAAAGCTTTTCATTTTTTTTCTTGACTTTTGGCTTGGGTAGCGGCATGTTTCTGTAATCTTTGTCTTTCTTTTTTCTCAGCTTCAATTTCTCAGTAATTTGAACCAAGAAATCATGCTTTCTTTTAAGATTACGTGTAATATTAAGTAATGAATTTAGTTCATCAAGCCGATCTTCAGCAATATTTTGCTTTTTTAACAAACTTCTTTGAGCTGTTGCATTTGGAGGCAGTTCTTCTAATTCTATTATTGATACAGGTAAGGAACTAGCTTCATCTGCAGTTATAGATTGATTTGTTGAAGATGGTATAGATGGAAAAGATGCATATTGAATAGGTTGAAGAGGGGCTTTAGATAACTATTTATTTTACATTCAATAATGCCTTTATCTAAACTTTTTACAGTTTTTCATTTATTTTGCACTTTTATAAAAATGTCTTGTTTTTTAGAAGAAGGGTTATTCATTAAAATCGTTATATAATAAACGTATATATTGCAAAAATTTTTATATAAGTTTGAAAGATTCTTAAAAATATATTTTTTATCATACTTAGGCCACCCCAATTTGATTCTCTGTTTAACATAACACTAATAAATGATCTGCAACTCTAAACATGAGGGGGGGCAAAAAACATGAGATTTGATTGGATAAAAAAAATTTTTTTTAAACAGTTAATATGATTTTTATATTAAGTGTTGTTTATTACCCCCTCTATCTGAGTCAAAAAGAGGGGGGGGGGGGTTATGTTAAACAGAGTTTTAACTTGGTGTGCCTTATCCCAACATCCTATTTTTTTTTTTAAATACATTCGAATTTTCACTCCATTGATATTTTCGACACTATGTGAATGAAATTTACATCCATATAATAAACCAGTGCGTTTACAACTTGTAGAATTGAATTTTACAATTCAATTCTGCCAGTTAGTGGTTCCTAATAATAATAAAATTCGTCTACACCATAAGTCAGTGATGGTAAATGGCCTGGTCATTTGAAAATTTTTCAAATAACCTCAAATGACCCAGTCATTATCAGCATCTCAATTTTGGGTCACTAGGAAATGACTCGTGACCAAATGATCATGGTCTTTTAGAAATGACCGGGGCCATTTGATGGTTTTGAAATAGGCTGGGTTGGGCTAGGTATTTGTATGCTCGGGCCCAAAATTTATATGCATGACCCAACCCAGGAATGGTAAATGATCCAGTCATTAAATGACGCAAATCATGACAGGTTATTAAGCTCATTTAGGTCATTTGCATATAAAATAATTTTATTGGTCGAATTGCTCATATAAAAATTTATTACTTTCCTAATTGATAATATATACCTTATTATATAAAGTCAAAACCTTTCTAAGTCAATTAATACTTATATATAAACTTTATTAATTAACTTTCGTATAAATATAAAGTGCGGAGGTGAATTAATAAGTTCTTCAATTTACATGAAAATTTCAGAATATTTGCGATTTATTATTTCGGACAATTTAAGATATAAATATTAATTGACTTGGTAAATTTTGACTTGACTTTAATATATAACTACGATTATCGATTATACAGTATTTTAATTTTGTTTGGCGGCAAATTCTGATTGGCTAAAGGGCATCAGAATATCAATTAACATATGTTAAATGACCTTCTAAGTCATCTGGACTCGAAGTGACCCAATGAATAGTCATTTGGGTCATTTCAGGTTATTTACCATCACTGCCATAGGTAGTATCAATTGCTTCCGTACTGTAAATGAAATGCAGTCAGTCAATGAACCAAAGATTTTCTTCCCAAGATATTTATTGATCAAATCATTAAAACTTGTCTCGCAATAAAAGAATATTTTAAGCAGTAAAATACGATTGCTTTAAATACAGTAGCTAATGAAAATTATTTACTCTATGTAGGAAAGTATTCTCCCTACCTTAACCTATCTGTGTTAAATGAAAATCATAGGTTTAATCATTATCATAAATTTTATAAACTTTAGCAGAAAGTGTATGTAACTGGTAATTAAAATATGATTTTTTAAGTACCATATAGCCGCGTAATAACGCTCATGGGCGTTATATCGAAAATCAGAATCCCCTAAAATAGCATATGCGGTCTCGAATTAACGCCCATAGGCGTTTTCGAATTAACGCGCATCTCCAAAAGTAAAGAAACAAGAAGTGCACCGGAGCTAGGTTTAGTACTAAGAAAGTCTATTTTCGAATCCTAACAAAAGTTGTTTCTCGTATTGGGACAAGTAGATTTACTTAGTACCAAACCTAGTTCCGGTCCGTTTTTTCAAATCCTATTATTATTAAGGGAAAAAATCAACCCTTATTTCAAAATAACGCACGTGGGCGTACTCGAAAAAACGCGCAGGTGGGCGTTATTCCGCGGCTATACGGTAGGACGAATACCTCCTATATGTGTATAGTTGCACAAAATTTCGTTACCACTTAAGTTTTTAAGGTCCGAAATCAAATTAAGCTAATTCCGAATCCACGGATGTTTCGTATCCACCTAAAACGCATATACAGTATTTTCATCAAAACTAAATCGTGAAGAACAAATAACACTATTTCCTTTCTTGCTTGGAGATATATTTGTTACTTTCGGTAAACTCCATTCCATTATAGGCTTGAAAGATCGAATGTCTATAATTATAATTTAAAATGGATTAATTTAAAATCTTCAAGCATTTAATGAAATATGAGTATAAATTTCATATAAAAAGTAAATACATACCAAATATACGCATGCATCCAGCCCTATCACCCGTAACAAGCATCTGACCATTGTGATTGAATTGTAGAGTCTCTATAGGAGCTACAGGTAATCCTGAAGTTTTTGATATGGATGGGTCAAATATAAACTTGTCCTACAATGTTAAATATATAAACAGGCTTAAGTTAAACAAAAATTCATATATCTATTCATTTATACTGTAAATAGATTGTTTATCTAGTTTACATATTTAATATTCATAATAAGAGCATTAAAAATATTCATACTTGTATCATCATGGTCTTTAAGTTCCATGTTATTAATGATCCATTAAAATTATTCAATCCATCATCAACTTCTTTAGGTGAGCTTGAGCATGCAAATAATGGTTCTACAGGTGAACAATTTATCTGTTTCACTCTATAATATTATAATATTATTCGTGATACAAGTCATTAACTAAGTAAAATTCACAACGATAACATCACCAATATAAATACCTTGGAAAATGTTCATCAGTTTGAAACTCATGAACAATAGATTGTGACTCTTTATTAAATATTTTGATAAATCTTTCATCTGTGCCTATTAAAAACTATTAGCAAATTAATTAGTGTTAAGATTTATACATAAATCAAACCATAGAATAACCTATACTTTTGAGAACCTATATCCTCTAAAAGCCTAATACTCACAATATTTTAACATGAGTAAAACAAAAAAAAACGTACAAGCTTATCTGATCTAGATTCCCATTCAAGACACGTTACGTTTAAATTAAGATTGTCGATCTTGCATTTAACTGGTGTTCCGGAATAGCTCCATACACTGTTTATATTGATATTAATATTAATTATTCTAATTTGTTCGCTATTATCAGGGTTAACATGAACTGGTCAGCGGTCAATCATGACCAGATTAATTTGTCTGGTCTGGCTCACGAGCTTAATACCAGTCAAATTGGTCAAATTATATATATAATTAATATTGTATTTGTACAACCCACCTATTTAAATAATAGACTAGAAGGCTTGACCAATTTGACCAGATAATTTCGACTAGAGACCCTTCAATTAAAGACCAGCAAATTTATGATTTGACCAATTCTAGTTATAATATACTGGAACATAAATGAATTTTAGACAAAAAGGAAATAACAATATTTTTACCTAACAATACTATCCATATCACAGCTCGCAATTAAATTACCCTTGTGTGAGAATTTAGCAAGCGATATTCCTGATGCATGCTCTAAGTATATTTCCTTTAAATATGAAACGCATAATTAGAGTCTCGTAACTAATAAAAACAGGATTAACAAAATGTTTATGGCAAACCTGATTCATAATGGTAAACGGATTAATATCTTCACCGGGTAATTCTAGAGAATTATCTATAGCATATTCAGATATCGGAGTAAGGCACAAATCATCTGCGTATATTTCAGGAGACTTTGATACGTTATTATCTGAATTAACAACCAATCCTTTATTTGAAGTAGTGGATTGTGAACGTGAAGGACTTAAAAAGAATGGTTTTATCTGAAAAAAATAAAAAAAATAAAAAATGAATAATGTATAATAATAAACATTAATTCATTAATTTATATAGAATTATACACTTACTAGTATAGTGATGGTAACTTGAAATATGATATGCTATAAAGTAATTGACTAAACAATATTGAAATATATATTTCAGTATAAGACTTACACATTTTTATCTTTTTGCTCGAATAAAGCCTTAGCACGTTGTAACATTTTCATATAGTTTGTTGACTCTTGCGGTTTGTTGATCTATTAATGAAAAATATCATGCAATAAGAAAATACAGATAATATTTTTGGTGCCTCGTATTAAAAAAGGACCCATTTTGACAATTTTTCAAAAAATTCCTTATTTGATTTTTGAATAGATATAAGATAGATTAAATAACATAAATCACAAAAGTAATTATATAATAAAAGAATTTACAAAATGAAACTTTAAGTAGAAAATTTTAAAAACGGGCCCTTTTAAACATATAGATAATAAAGAAAATTTATCAAACCTTTTGCCTAATCTCAGTATCAATACTCTTTGTTTCTGCTTTAACATTTTTAATACTGTCTATTTCATTTTGAAGAGATTGAATTTCATCTTCTAATACGTATCGGTGAAGACGATCCAAATTGAAACATATTAAACTTGGTAAAGCTAATTCGCAAAATAAATTTATCTATCATTAAAGACAATAAATTAAAAAATTCTGCACTAATTACAAGATGTAAATTGGCTGTTAAATAATCATGCATCGTTCATGATAAGATGTAAAGAAAAAGGATACGCATATTTTGAAATATTGCATTAAGAAAATTATGTAAAGATATAGTAAACTTCTCTAACCACTGTTTAGTAAAAAATACTTCATAATTTGGATCAGTTGTCGGATCTTTCGAAAATGGTAATCCTTATTAATGGTAACAATAATTTATCAGATTGAAAGGAATAAAAAAAAAAATATTATAAATAAGTAAAGATATTCTAGTGATAATTTTGAAACCAATCGTAAAATTCTTACCAAACCATTTTGTCCATCCCGAATTTCCATTTAATTCTGTTCCAAATGTGTCAAAAAATTCCAAAACTTTTTCTTTTCGTTTCTGTTGTGTTGCTAATTTTTTCAAAGAATAGATAATATTAAATAATTAATATTCATGTCAAAAGGTCAAGAAAAACCCTGAATGATGGCGAAGATAATGTAATAATGAACTTCTAAGACTACCATAAACAAGATAATATTTTAAGAGATTCTCTTCAAATTTATTAACACTTCCAAAAAACCTTGCATCCAATCTCGAGAAATATCTTAGATCAAGATATTTCCAGTAATCAATTAACCCATTTATATCACTATTAGTAATAAATGTATATAATTCTTCGATAATTTTTTCAGCCTATATTTATAAAAGAAAATGTATTTTTAAAAGATTGATGATTAAAAGATTTAAATGATAATTATACCTGATATCTTTTGTCTTTATCACCCCGGCATTCTGATTCAAAAGATCGAAAAGTAGCTGTAAATCCTCTGAACTATCACCATAAAACCGGAATTTTAAATTTATATTCAGAAAAAAAAAAAAGGATAAACATTTCCAAATTTATTCGATGAATAAAAAAACTTACTAACAAATATTCCTTAATAAGTTCATCTATTTGCTGAAAAGAATCTACTTGAAAAGAATCCATTGTTTTTAAAAATAATCAAGAGAGAAACATTAATATAAATGTCGTTTTGATTTTAATTTATATATAAACAGTGACACTAAACAAGCATTAAGATTATCACTTAAACATATTTAGATGGAAAATCTTACTATATTAATATGGTTTGTCGAGCGTGTGATGGGTTTTACTTACTATAATAGTTAATTAATTAAAGTTTTATTAACCTATCTTTTTTTTTCGATCTGTGCATAAACGCACATCGGAAAATTTTTGCATTATTAAATATTAACATTTGTAAGTCGTGGTTATCATTTTGGTAATAAATAACATTTACCCGTTCAATCTACTACATAGATCCAAGATACTTAAATACGTACTTTTAACCATTAGCAACAGATACTCGCAATGAAATTGTTTTACGTATACAGTGTCATAAAATTCTACGGAATTAAACCGTCCAAGGTTTCAAGATAAAACCGGATCTTGTCCAAAACAACAGATAAAATGATTTACAAGTTACTGTAAATTATGATACGAGGAGAATTTCTCATAATAAAGAAATATTATGCACAGTGATCGAAAGGGATTATAATACATGTCAATACGAGATTACAAATAAATATGCTGTACGACTAGAGTAACGAATCTTTAGTACTTTATTTAATAAATTTGCATGTCTCAAATTTCAATATGTATTCAAATTATATAATCAGTGTAAAAATCTAGCTTAAAGTATGTACGCACTCATATGATTACATGCAAATTTTGTGTGCGATCCACACATGCGTTCATTGAATTTTTTACATTGGATATACGAAACAGTCATTTTGAAAAGTTATTTGATAAAAGAATAGAAATACAATATGTAATATTGTATATAATGGGTTGAACTATCCATGGAGCATCCATAGATTGGTCCAATATGGGCTTAGACCAAAATTCTTGACCATAAATAATTGAGTCCAGATCAGTGTTGGAAATTCAAAAGACAATATGGTGATTTTTGTGTACATACTTTTATTTTTTTTATGTTCACATTAAAAAAAAATAATGATCACAAATGAAATTTTATTAATTAGATAAAGTTTATTTATGTGATTTTTTAAAAAATTTATGTGAACTCCGTGAATATATGTTTCCAACACTGATCCAGATCCAAAAATCTATCTACTACGGATAGTCCATAGTAATTGATTGACCAAAAGTATAGCTTTCATATGATTGTTAAAATTACGAACCCGAACTTAATTTAAAAATTAGCTGTACAGTTTGTGCTATTTGGATCCATGGGCTGGGCTCGGATCTATCCAATTAAATATAGACTGGATCTGGACTTCAAAATATCCCAGCCCATGCGGAACCCTATGATTTATGCTTAAGGCTTATAAAAAGATACCAGGTGGGGTCATTGAACCACATCACAGTAGTGCTTGGATATCTAACCGGATATCCGGATAGTTATCCTGTTTTAATTCTATTAATCCGGATTTGTAAACGGATATTATTAAATTATCCCGAATTCTATCCGGTTATATATGTCATCGTGGCGAATTTATAAATTACAGTAACAGGCAAGCTAAAATTCAGTCACCCAATCCTTGTTAACGTTAAATACAATCGATTAAAAATTAGATATCGTATCCTTAATTAGAATCTACCTGATTCAGAACCAGGTTATCTGGTTATAGAATTCTCAAGCATGTTGTAGGACTTATTAATTAATAAGATTAGGTTATAGTACAGTAGTATATTAATAATTATATATTCTTGAGTCGGGTAACCCACTTAAGAAATCCAAAGTTAGATAATTTTATTCTGAATTATAACAATTGGATTCTGAATCGGGTGAATTTAATTCAGAGATAAAACACATACTTAAACTACAATTAGGATGCGAACTTCGAATAATTTGCTCATGTATATATGGGGTTGAGTCAATAGAAACCAAGCAAATATTTTTTAATTAGTTTTTTTAAAATTTTAAACAAGAATAAC
>CAJVPU010001367.1:0-13106 GCA_910591775.1 Dentiscutata heterogama | reverse complement strand
AGGATGAGGCCACATGAGAGATGTCTTCTACAGCGATCACCGTATGCCCGGCTTTCACGGCTCCGCAAGATTTGGAAAATTAAAAAATTTAAAAAATTAAAATTTTAAACTTTTTAAATATAGTAATTTAATAGCCAAATATATATAGCAGTCATGTGATATTTGAAATTTGGCTTCCTACAAGCATATGTTGGGTGATATAAAATTCAAAGTCATGTGACTTGTTTAGTCTACACTTTATATTTGGTAATTAAATTACTATATTTAGAAGTTTAAAATTTTTTCAATTTTCAAAATTTCAAAACTTTCAATTTTCAATTTTCAAATTTTTCAAATTTTGAATTTTCAAAATTTTAAATTTTCAATTTTTAAATTTTCAAATTTTCAAATTTCTCAATTTTCGAATTTTCAAATTTTCGAATTTCAAATTTTTAATTTTCAAATTTTCAAATTTTTGAATTTTTCAATTTTCAAATTTTCAAATTTTTTAATTTTTAAATTTTCAAATTTTAAAAAAATTGCACTTTTGGCCTAAATAAAACACTGCAATAATATATATATTTAGAAAATTAATATTTCTACACCCTTTTTTGATAATACTACACCTATATAGATCATTAATTTTTATAATTTTTTATACAATTGATCAAAGATATCTTGGCACCCACCTGACCAAATTCAATCAATCTTTTTTTTTATTTTAATTATAGAAAGCTGTAAAATTTAAAGAAAAAAGTTAATCAAATTTTGTCAAGCAGGTGTAGAGATATCTTTGACTAAAGTTTTTATAAAATTCTAAATATTTATTAAATATAAACTATAGCAAAAATTGTTTACAAACTTTGATCAAAGATATCTTAGCAAGCTTTTTTTATCTTAATTATAAAAAGCTATAGAATTCAAAGAAAAAAAAGTTAATCAAATTTGATCAGATAGATGCTGAGATATCTTTAATCAAAGTTTTGTAAAATTTTAAATATCTATTAATATAACTGTAGTAAAAATTGTTTACAAACTTTGATCAAGGATATCTAGATATCTACTTGATCAAACTTGATTAACTTTTTTTTATTTTAATTATAGAAAGCTATAGAATTCAAAAAAAAAGTTAATCAGATTTGGTTAGGTAGATACCAAGATATCTTCAATCAAAGTTTTTGTAAAATTCTAAATGTTTATCAAATCAATTAACCATAGCTGTAGCAAAAATTGTTTACAAACTTTGATTAAAAATATCTTGGCACCTACTTGACCAAATTTGATTAACTTTTTTTTTATTTTAATTATAGAAAGTTCATAGGAGTCAAAGAAAAAAGTTAATCAAATTTGATTAAGTAGTTGCCAAGATATCTTTAATTAAAGTTAAAAAAAAATTTAAAAAATTAAAATAATCTATATGGGTGTAATATTATCAAAAAAAGATGTAAAAATATCAATTTTCTATATTTATTCAATTATTTATTAATTAATCAGATTAAAAAAATTTAATTATATGATTATATTATATTTATAGTAGGGTATTTTTTATTATTATATAAAATTAATTAAAATAATACTTATATAGTAAAAATTTATTTTTTATTATGTTATCCTTTTTAATATCAATTTTGTACAAAATGATATTTAATTTCATACAAAATGACATTCAATTTCATACAAAGTGATATTTAATTTCATACAAAATGTCATTTAAATTCATACAAAGTAATATTCAAATCTGTACAAAATAACAATTAAAATAAGATTGACTAAATCATAATGATATAGTGGTCTAATGTAGAAGATTTTAGTATTATTCAAATAAACTTATTGAGAGGATTTGAATGATACCAAAATCTTTTATATTGGACTACTATATTATGAGATATTGCGATTAAATCAAACTTATTTTAATTGTTATTTTGTACAGATTTAAATATCACTTTGTACGAATTTAAATATCATTTTGTATAAAATCAAATATCACTTTGTATAAAATTAAATATTATTTTGTATAAAATTAAATATTTTTTTGTACAAAATTGATATCAAAAGGGATAATTAAATTTCAAAAATAATTAAAATTTATTCAGCTTATTAAATTATATATAATATTGAATTTTTAAAAAATTTTAAAAAATTTTAAGTGTTATTATTTGTAAATATAAAGGTTAAATTATTAATTTAAAAATTAATAAATTACCAAATATAATAATTTTATTACTATATATAGTAATTTATTAAAAAAATTTAAAAAATTATAAACCTTTTAAAATATACAGTATATGATCTATTATGTTTAATAAATTTGTTTAAAAATAATTGCTAATTAACTTAATAAAAAATTATACTTATATATTATTATATTTGGTAATTTTTTATTATTAAAATATAGTAAATCTTACCTATATAAAAACTTTAAAATTTATTTAAATTTAATTATTTTAAAAACTGTTGCATAAAATTTTTTAAACTTTTTTTTTATTTTAAAAATATAGATTTAATGAATTTATAATTTAATTTTTAGCTTAAAATTTTATATATTTAGCTTTATACAAATTTTTAAAAAGTGTCCATAATGCCATGGTATCTAACTATAAAATAGCTATCTATCTGAAGTTGCTACTTTAAATATATAATATTACCTAGTAAGAATTATACATATATAAAGATTTAATTTTAAAGCTTAATATTAGTTATATACTACTTTATTTATTTAAAAAAGCAACTTAGTTAAATTTTTTTTTAAAAAAATTTAGTAATTATATTATATTTTATTTAAAAAAAAAATTATATTTACAAATGCTAAACTATTTTTTGATAATAATATCTTACAATTAAAATATAACTTATCTAGTTATTAAAAGTATCTAAATATAATAGTTGTATATCAGAATTCAATATATAAAATTTTGATACACAAAATCCTAACAACAAAATCTTGATATACAAAATTTTAACAAATTAAAATTCTAATTTTAATATTGTCAGAATTTTAATTTGTTAAGATTTTGTATATTGGAATTTTGTTGCTAGAATTTTGTATATTAAAATTTTGTATATTAGAATTCTAATATATAACCAAATATAATTTGTTAAAATAAATTTAGCTTTTATATTTATTCAAATAGTGTATTTAAAATAAGTATTTTAATAGTTTAAAATTTATAACTTATTAGAACTACTTATTTTTTATATCTAGATTCTGGCAGAAAAGCTATTTGCAATTTATTTTTATAACAAAAAATAAAACAAAAAACAAATAAATAAGAGAGTATATTATATATTCTAAACAATAAATCTAAATATAAATAAACAAAGATAAAAAAAATAAAAGAAAACAAAACAGATCCTGATATATAAAAAAAAAGTATACTATTATAATCTAGACAAGGCTAAAAAATTATATATCAAAAAACTCTCTCCATTTATCACTCATATACAAATTTTCTATAACTTAATTATTTAAAAAACAGCTTATAACTTTTCTTTTTACTAAGTTAATCTTAGTTTTGTTACTAAATATACTTGCTCTTCTTATAAAAATATATATAATACTCAAGTATTAGCTTTAAATCTTTCTAACTTATTGAAAAATGGCTCTCTGGCTTTTTGTTCTAAAATTTATAAATAACTTCAAAACTGCTATCTAAACCTCCTTACCAAGTCTAAGAAAACTTAAAGAGCTTACCAGCCCTGTCATAACAAGCTATAATTCAAGCCTGTAAACCCAAAACTAATAAAGTTATCTCTAATAAACTTCAAACTCTTTTAATTTTTCATTTTTTTTTTTTTCTCTTTTGCCCCCTAAAAAAACTTAGATACGTTTTTTGTGTAACTTTCTATTGTATAACCCACATTGCCTAGGCCTCAAATATTAGTAGTTCTTTCTTAATTACACCAACTATTTTTAATTTCTTTCTAATTTAGTACAAAATTAAACTTTAACAAATTTGGCTTTATTAAATTTACATGGAGTAACCTTTTAGCACTAACCAAATTAATATAATACACATACCTGTAATACATAAAGATCAGACTCATGATTACCCTGTGATTACTTGTCATTTCTGTGCTTATTTATCATACCTCTATGTTTATTTGTCATATTCTGTAATTATTTGTTATACTTTGTAATTATTTGTTATACTCTATATTTATTTGTCACACCTCATAGCCATCTTACCTTTGTTCTATCTAATTTAAATCTTTGAGAAAATGTCTACTCTTACTCATACTACTACTGATACTATCGATCTAGATACTTTTTATAACTAATTTTCAAACTGCTTTGGAATTTAGATTCATAAAAACAACCCCAATATTGCTAAACCTATTCTATCTAATATTAAACCTATTAATTGCTTTATTCATCCTCATAATAGTGGTGATAAAGCAACTTATTTCTTTAAAGCACCAACTTCAACCTCTATTATTACTTATATTTGCAAAAAATTTCACACCCACTTCATCTCCAACAACAATGATACCTATATATCTAATAACAAAAATCTCTTTGAAATTACTGCTTTTACAAAAAATCTTACCAAAAGACTTAACAAAACAACTGAATTCATTTCTCCTTCTCTAACCTATAAATAAACTAATACTAGACAATTCAAAATACATGATTGCAAAAAATGCCAACAGCTAGTTGAATGCAAATTCTCTTCTGAAGAAAGCCAACACTATCTTTATAAAAATGCTATCTTTTACAAAGATAATATTTATCATAAAGCATGCCTCTTTGACAATAATATTCTTAAACCACTTACTCCTTTATCTGACACTCCCAAAACACTAGCTAAACAATCAATCTTTTTTACACTTTCAAACTTAGTCCAAACTCCATCATCTATTTTTAAACAACCAGAACTCTCCTTTACTATTACTCAATCTTCTCTGACTTCTACATCTAAATTCTCAACTATTCCATTTCAACCAAGTGCTATACAACCTTCTCACACCTCAATTTTACAACAAACTACTACAATTACTACTTCTCAACACTTCTTTACATCACCTAATCTCCTCTTTACATATTCTAACACCTTTATCTCTTTGACAAAATCCCAACCAAGCATGATGAAAATTGATCCACAAACTAAAACTAGTACAACTTCTACTATCAAAACTACTGTTTATATAAATTTTCAATCCTCTTCCACTACTCATGATACTCCTTTACTTACTACTCAACCATCCTATACTACTATAGCCTAACAGCCTTCTAACAATTTAGTTTACCAAACTACTAACACCCCTGCTAGCCAACCTAAAGCATACACTAAACTAAATCTAACCTTTGACTGGCTTTAAAACTTTCTCATTACTGACAATATAAAAGATAGCAAAAAACTACAAACTACTTTCTCCATACATCTATATGATTTTTTCAAAAAGCATCTTTACAACTTTTATCTAGATAGTATCATTAAAAAAGCAATCTGCAACTATGAATCTTTAAAAGCAAGCTTCTACTATACCATCTGGAAAATGGCTAAAGAATGCCCTTAATTCTTAATTGATTATATCTTTCAGCTTTATTCAGATATCAGTAAAGATGCTACTATTCTATTCAAAACTATTGAAAGTTTCCTTAAAAAAATTATACTTTGATTTACTACAATTCTTTTTACCAAACTTAACTATGCAGAGATTTTTGTTTCTTTTACTACTATTCTTCCTTTTAAAGCAAAAAACCATATCCAATTTTGTATCAACTTGGCACACCTTCATCTTTACTTGTCTAACAACTACCATGCTATTAACTACAAAAAATTTACTGAAGACTTCAACCTTTAACCCAAACTATTTACTTTTAGTTCTTATATTGTATCTACTAACCAAAATAGAAAATACTTTACAATTAAATCAGACAACAAACTCAATATCAATCTTCTTTTTAACATTCTAAAAAATCTATTTTTTGAAAAATTCTCTATTCTCTTACTTAAAAACTTCCTAAACTATTTTAAAAATGGTTTAATATAACTTTTTCTGTTTTTAGCCACCAATTCTTAACTCCTTCTAACAAAGATGAAACCAAACTATATTTACAATCACAAATCTGCAAATATTTTATTACCTAGCTTAAATCCTTCTTACCTACCTTATTCCAATTCTGCAAACTATACACCTTTCAAGACAGATAAGATGAATGCTATTGTGCAATCAACTTCCATATACTTACATGCAAATATAAGAACTGCTTATATATAACTGACTACAAGCATAATATGAATACACTTTTTAAAGACACCCTAAATACTTCTTTCACAGAATTTTCTAAAGAAACCTTAACTTTTAAAGAGCTTCATATTGATGACTCAATTTTCTATATTGATGGAAAACATGAAGCTACTTTTTTCAAACCTATACCTATCATTCTTTTTGATAAACTTGCTAACCAAGCAGAAGAAAAATACTATAACATCAACTCTCTCTCAACCTTAACCGGTCGCTACAACCTCTTCTTTTACAAATACTTAACAGCCTACCAAAAAACTGCTACTCAAAACCTTGACCTTGAACATCTTATTAAAGATGCTACTATAAGAAAAATTATACAAAACCTTATCCCTACTGACCTTCTAGTCTAAATAATTACCTACTATAACTTGTTTTTTGGTAAACAATCCTTCTACTCTCAAATAGCCAAATACTACAAAGAAATAGCCTATCCTGAAGCTGAACTACTTTTAACCACCAAATTCAATCTTAATTTCTTAGTCCCTAATGAAATTAAAAACTTTTTATTTCTTAAAGAGTCTTCTTTTCAATAAATATATCTTTTGCAACCCTTATTAATACAGCCATTGCCTTATTAAAAAATGCAACCAAAGCAGTTAATAAGAAAAATGATACAAGTAGGCAAGTAAATAAGCCTATTTATCTAAAAAATTTAAATAATAACAGCTTTCTAATATTTAATCTGAGAGTTTCTAAATCTTGTAAAGTCATACAAGCCAAGCATACGGTAACTGCTGCAGAAGATATTTCCTATTTGGTTTTATTCTCAATATTACTAGCCTCCTATGATCCACAAACAATATTATCTTTGCCAAATTTAACTAATTAGCTCTATACAAACTTAAACCCTGACAATGAACTACTTCTAGACTCTGATCTAGATGATAACTTACAACATAGTCATAATGACTTACAACTTGAAACCATTACACAAATAACTGAGGATTTAGGCCCTATAGACTCTCTTACATATTACAACAAATTTTTTTTTTACTACAGATTACTTCCACTAAAACATTCACAAACTATCTTCACTTTTCTTCAATATATTAGACATGATTTTCTCTCATACTACTCACCAGATCTTATAAAAATTTCAATCTTCAATAACAAGAACCATAATAATGACTATACTGAGACACACATTTATCTTCCACATGAGCCTTATTCACTTTCTAATCACTTTATACCACTTTTCTCTTCTTTACTTCACTGGTTTAGATATGTTTTTCTAAAATCAAAACAATTTTCTTCTTCAATATCACTATCTAATCCAACCTATTATCCTCTTAACCTCTCTGTCTGTACTCACAATATTCATAGTTTCAACTAAAAACTCAAACAACAAGTTTGGAAGGATTATTGCCTAACCAACAACCTTGATGTTATTAGCTTAACCAAAACCAAACTTTTATATAATTCATTTTATTAGCAACCTCCTCTTATATATATTTCTGGTTATGTACAAATAGCTCCAAAGCTGGTACTACTATAATGATACATGAACACCTTACTCCTCATATCTACAAAATTAATATCCATTCTGGATATGCTATATTTATAGAACTTTTCTTTAAACATGACTTTAAATTTTGAATTATTTTTACTTATCTCTCTAGCAATAATCCTATTACTAGACTACATACCCAAAATCTTATTATCTAACAGGCAATCTTCTCTAACTTGCTTCCTATTGCTCTCAGTAACTTTAATACTACCACAGAATCAATGCTCTCTTCTTCCAATAAATTTAAACTCCTTCAATTTCTTATCTTCAACAACATGTATAACCTTGCCACCTATACCTTATCATCATCTTCTACCTGGCAAAGCTCCAGATATAGTAGTGAAATTGATTTTATCTGGAGCTACCACACTATTTTTACATACTTAACCACCTTTGAAACTAATGACACCAATGCCAACTCCCTTAGTGACCACAAAATCTTTATCTCTTGCTAGTTATTCCTTTATACACTACAAAGCCAATGTAGATATAAAACTTGTACTCATTGTAGAGTTTTTAATTATATAGCCATGGACTCTACAAAATGGAAAAACTTTTCTAACCAAGTTCATAACAATCTTTTGTCAAATTCTACTCCTCTTTCTACTAATAAATCTATTAATGCTACTTGGTACAAAATTCAAACTAGTATTATCACTGCAGCCTTAAAACACATTCCTAACAAAAGATTCACAGTTTGCAACTTTTAACACATCTTCTCTTGCAAAGCTTCCTTATTACATTCTAGCTTTAAAAAACTTAGCAATATTATCAGACATATTAAACACTCACTGAAATTTAACTTATCCATTCCTTTACATTTCAACTTTACTATCTCCTTACTTAACAACTCTCTTAATCTTCAAATATCTCCTATTCCTCATAACTACAACCTTTTATCTTCTTGGTTATCTAAGGCTAATGAAGAATAGAAGAATATTTATCATGCTAGGAATATTGAAAATATCAAAAAAATTAGACAATATATTAATGAATCTATTAATAAATATTGTACTAAACTTCAAACTTACCCTATCTCAATGATCAACAGTATTCTTAACTGGCACAAAGACCTAGTCAAATTTAATAATATCAAACTTAATAATAATATTGTTACTGACCCTACAACTATCAAGTCATATATCCAATATTACTTTGATAATTAGACTGCTTATCATAACATTAATCAAGATATTTTTCAGCCTGACTAGCAATCAGAATATAGTCTTAAAACAGATATCAATTCCAACTAGTACTCAAGTATTCTGTTTAACTTTACTTAGGAAGAAATTATCTTTACTATCAGCCAACTTTCTAACAACAAAGTATGTAGTTCCTCCAGTATCAGCTATAAAATGATCAAACATACTGGATCTTCTTTTATTTTAGCTATAACTTCTCTATTTAACTACTGTCTTACTCTTTAATTTATACCTAAGTAATAAAAAGAAGGATATATTTTTCCTATTGCCAAAAACCTATTTTTGATAGTAATTTATCCAACACAAGGTCTATTAGTTTGGTTAAACATATTTGTAAACTCTATACCAAACTCCTTACTAATTAGCTAAATAGTAACCTATGCCAGCACAGCATCTTATCCCCATTCAACTATGTCATCCTTTCTGGCAATACCACCTCTATTTCTATACATATCTTTAACAATATAATTGAAAATGTCAACTATCAATCTAGCCAACTCTAGATTCTTTCACAAGACATGAGTAAAGTATATGACTCAGTCAACTTCGAACTCTTTCAAAAATCTCTTATTAAACTCCAAATGCTCTAGCAGCTTATTAACATACTGTCAAATCTCTTTTTTAATCATACTAATCAAGTTATTACTAATCTTAGTCTTAACAATTTTTATTCAGTTAAAAATAGTATTGACCAAGGTGAAACTATTACCCCTCTTTTTTGAAGAATTTATTATGATCCTCTTATTACTTATATTTTACACACTTTACTAGCTATACTCTTTTTACAATATGGCAACCTTGCCTTACTCACCTTTCTACCAACCACCACCATACTTTTATATCTGTGCTAGCTTATATGGATGACAATATTTGGATTACTTAATCCAAAAAAGAACTCAACAAAATTATTAACAAATTAACTTCTTTTTACAACATAGCTAATATTCAAATTAACTTTTCTAAATCTATTTTTATTTTTAAACAACCTTCTGCTTCAATTTTCTTTCTTGATTCCAACCTTGCATCTATTCTAACCCACCAATTTTTCAAGTTTCTTGGTTGCTAGTTTACTCTTAACAACAAACATACTTAACAAATCAAGCTCATCCAAGATAAAGCAATATAGTTAGCTAATATTGCAAATACTAAAAACATTACAGATAAACAAATCTCTTATATTATTAATAATATCATTATTCCTACTATTGAGTATCATATTCAGAATATTGTTATTCCTCTCTTTACTTGTAACAAAATTCTTGGCAAATATTTAACTATTGCTAAACACAAATCTTATCTTTCTCAATCTGCTCTTAATAGCATTATGCTTAATTATAATCTTTATAATATCTATAGTCTATAGAATATACAACCTTAACATCATATTAGCGATTTTCTTAACTGTATTAATAACCTTTCTACTTTTGGTTTAACAACCTAGATCAGAATACAACAACTTCAAAACAACTTATAGTCTACTACTAGTATCCTTCAGCACTCTAATTTTATAATTGATGGGTCTAACAGATATACTACTACTTTTAAAATTATACAACTCTATAAATCTTTAAATATCTCAATTTCTTCTAACTCTAACTTGTCTTGGCTTTAACTGCCTACTAGTTGCAACTTACTCTTGGAAAATATTCTTTTTAGACACCCTAAATATTATATATTTAAATAGCAACTTCACTACAAAAATATTCTCTTCCTTGAACAACTATGTTCTGCTAACAACTAATTTTTACTTAACTAGTCACACTTATCTCTCAGATTATTTTATATTCCTAAAGGAAAAAAACCAGCTTGGTTTCTCTCTCTATCTTAAGAAGTTTATTTTATCTCACACATCTAACTGCACTATTATACCCTCTTTCCAACCTACTAGATATAATCTTTTTGCTTTTCAAACTAATTTTATAAGTAAATCTTCCAAACCCTGGATACTTACTTGTACTAACAATAAAATTATTATTGGACAAATCAACAAAATTTTTTATCAATCAAGCACAGTTTTTATTAACCATTGGCAACACAATATCGAAATCTTACTTCCATCTTGTTATTCTCTCCCTTCTATTTCTTACAAACCCTGTCTAGGCTATAGCCTTAATTCTAATCATATTGCTAACTACTGCATATTTGAGGTATTCTTTATTCTTTTTATCTAATTTTTGGGAAAAAAATCTAATAATCAACTTAAGCTTAATGCTAACTATATCAATCTTATCCTATCCGCTTCTTTTAAAAACTTATATTATATTTCTTCTTTACCATCTATCAATATTTCTGATTCTCTTATATCTATACTTTTTCATAACAATAGTGCCTCTGATAATCTTACTTAAATTGCTCTGGTTAACAACACTTATCAATACTTTATATTTTATACAGATGGCTCCATTAAAAACTTTGGCACTAACTAATGCTCTATAGGCATGAGCTGGGCTTAAATCCATAATAATACTGTAATTAATAACTTTTTTGCTTAAATTATTAACTGGTTCTCATCTTACAAAGCTAAACTCTTTGTTATCTTATCTGCTATCTCAACTCTTTCTTACAACTCCTTTGTTGATATCTATACAAACTCTTAATCTGTAATCTTTAAATATAACAAACTTATTTTAAATTATCACTTTTCTTCTAAATCTCTTAAGTTTAACTCTTGGCCTATCTGGCATATTCTTCTTAATTTACTCAAAGCTTATAATATTAATTTAACATTTCACAAAGTTCAAGCTAATACTAACAACACCTTCAACAACCTAGCAGATTTGCTTGCCAACAATTATACTTCATCCCTTATCTTAATACTTAACTATTCCAATATACACAATTTCTATTTCTTCTTTAAATAGAAAAATTGTCCTATCGATAGCCCTGCTAGATACTTTATTAAAAAGTTTGTAAAGCTAAAACTATCGTAATGTGGTCCTCCCAAAATCGCAATCAAGAATAGTCACACTTTTCTTACCATATTAATTAGAACTCTATTTGGCTTTACTTTAACAACAACAAAAAAAGCTCATTTAACTTTACCAACCCTAAACTTAACTATCTTAAATCTTTTAAAATTAAAATCTTGCTTAACAACTTACTTACACACTTTTACTATTACTCTATACTTCCCAATTTATTCTTATCCTCTAATTGCTTTTAATGCAACCTTTCTAACTTTTCATCTTACTAGTATACCTGTTCTAATCACAATCAACTAACTCAAATTATTAACTCTTGCATTGATAAAACTGTTTCTAAATTCAATTTCAATCACTCTTTACTTGAACTTAACTATCTGAAACATACTATTTTCTCTCACCTATCTTTTTCTTTTCAGCCTTCTTCACCCTATCTATACTCTCTCTATTCTACTCTTAAAGGTCTTAACTCTATTCCACTTATCCAATCTGTACAAACCTTTGATATACTATACTCTCTTGCTTCACAGCTTATTATTCAAACTCTTTTTAAAATTTCTATGACCAAATATGAAAAACATATTGTATTAACTTTTTTATATGGAAAAGAATATACCCAATCTTCTAATCGCTCTCATAACCAACCTGCCTATCTATGCCATCCTCATACTCATAATAGAACTAGAAATACCTTTACTTATAATTGCTTATGTAATACTCCAGATCAACTTCACTCTGATTCAAATACCTGTTTTCCTTCTGGGCTCACTAACTGTAAATTTGATATCTGGTCTACTATATGAACCAAATACAACACCTCTATTAATTATATCTTAATTATTCAAATCTAAATGAGCTTTGACCACTCTAGTAGATTTAGATTGCAGATAATTAATTTGACATATAGTCTAAGCTTTTAGTCTAAGCTTTTATTCTTGTATATAATTTATATTTATTTGTTATTATACAAAATTAAGTTCTTCATAAATTTTATATAATTACTTATATAAATTATTTAATAAAGATATGAGCAAGGTCTCATCTTAAAAAATAAAAAAATAAAATTATATATCAAATACAATAATTATATATCTCTACTATAAAGCTTTATCTTAATATATATTATTTTTACCCAGGCGGACTACTTAAATTAGATACCCAAAAGGTATATGTGTGGCTAGTTGTATCCTCGTGAATCTGATGTAATATCGTAACTATCTGAAATAAAGCTCATGCCAATGGCCT
>CAJVPU010001366.1:0-13118 GCA_910591775.1 Dentiscutata heterogama | reverse complement strand
AAAAATAAAAGTAAAAATTTCGAAGACATTTTCCGGACCATCATCCGAACCCAACCCGGTACACATTTTCTGGGTGCGATTTTGTGACATAATGACGTGTATTTGCGCACGACGTAATCTGTGAGAGGTTACGCCATTGATATCAATTAACTGTCCGATTATACCCGCACCTTTCATAACCAATAAAAAAAAATTCTGGAACTTATGATTTTGCCAAACTGCCTTCAACTTTCTAATAAATATATTCATGAATACATTAATAACTATAATATATAAAAATAAAGATATTTAATCCTTAAAAATAAAGTAACGAATATCACATAAATGCTATAATTTAATAATACTCCTTCAATACATAAGATGGTAAAGAAAGAGAAATAAATAAATAAATAAATAAATAAGATTTATATTTCACCTTGACTCGTAAAAAAAGATCAGAGTATTTACACAAAGTTATTGTTGTAATAATTAATTTTAAATTTTAATTAAGATTTTTTTTTTTTTAAATTACTGCATGTTTATTTATCACGGTTTAGATCAGCCCCAAGAGGTACACTCGGACAGATAGTGGGCGTAACCTGTCACAGATTACGGACGTATAGTATTTGCGATTAGTAATCGTTAGTAGTATTTAAGGAGAACAAATTTTTCCCAGATAAAGTAATTTATTATTATGTTTCTCTGCTAACATGACTTTCGTCTCACCCTGGCAATTGATTTGGCAGTCTGCTTAGAAGCTAAGATTTGATGATCTGCGGAATGACCGTCACTTATTTGTAGACGAAAATCACGATTTAAGTTTTTGAAGTGGAAGTGGTTTGTCAGGATAACAGTCACGAAGGAATTTCTTGCTCAAAATAACGCTCAGGGAATCAAAATAAAGCTCAGGGGGGCGTTATTACGCGCAAATACGGTGTTAGTTTACATACACCCCGTGTGCAAATAGAAACTCTCTTTACTATGTACTAGATCTAGAGTTAATACAGATAAAGTAATATAAGTTTTAATATTATTAAAATATAAAAACTTGAGTTTTTTTTTTATAATATATATATACTTAGAGTTTAAATAAACCTATTTTAGTTTTAAATAAGCTTATTTTAGGTTCAAATAAATCTACTCTGGATTAGTATTCTAAATAATTCAGATTTGATAAATTCAAATACTGTAATAGGGGGCTTTAAAGTTAAACCGCGGAAATCTAATTTCAATTGAAATTGATGACTATTTATTTTGAAATAAGTGGTCCGGCAATCTGATCTTATCTTCAATTTGAACGAAAGTTTTCTATTTTTTTTACGAAGTATTATAAAAAATTTTCCGATTCATGAAAGGGGGGATCTCCAAACACTCACATTTCATTTTCCTATTTTAAAAAATTTCGAAAAACAAATAAGATTTTCTAAACTCTCATTTAATTTAAAATGCGTCGCTTTATTTGTTAACTTTGAAACCCCCTAATATCTAGCCTGAACTATAAAATTGGGTTGAGCCAAAAAATCAAATTGGCCTAGTTTGAATCAAAATTTGAAATTAAAGTCTTCTTTATACTAATTAATATACAGTATTAATTCTAATTCAATAATGTTAAAAATACTGTAATTAGGCCTAAACACTTCAAATTGGTCTTGAATTTAAACTAAAATTTCAGATTCTGATCGGTTCTGGATCAGGCCAAATTTTTTTTATCCAAATTGAATCACTACTCTGGATTCAGACAAACCCAATCCATCCAATCCAGGTTCAAATGAACCACGATATGGTTTAAACAAATACAAGTTGAATTTAAAATTTCTATAACACTTTTGAGATTAGTAGAATATAGACATCGATATGTCTGATAGCTAACCAATCTTTGGCGCGTATTTACACCTATCGGAAGGATATCAATTTAGATAGTATCCGATACTTCTACCAAAAAGTATTGGATATTTGGTTTGCTATCTGAACCGACATTCAAAAATCGGTTAGATATCAGAAATATTGGATCTCTCTTAGAAATGGTATAGAAATTTTAAAATTCGACATGTGAAATTCAATTAGATTAAATAACCCATTCATATTTAAGTAAATCCAAGCCAAAATTAATATAATTTTATATTAAAATTTATTTGCTAGTTTTATAAAATTTAGGGATATAGTATAATCTAGTGAAAATTTTCATTTTCGGTTGGAACAACTTTTTTCCATGTGCTTACCTATTACTGTATATGTTCTTCGCTCTCGGCACGCCCAACACATTAAACAAGGTAACACCTTCCTTTGAAACATAAAATTATGAATAACGTTTTAATTTATCAGTTATACGTATGTTGAGGTACGTACGTACATACATACATACGATAACTGATAACTGATAATTATTCATACGTATATACTGTATTTTTTATATCTGACCGTCAAAGCCATGTGAAACTAATTATCTAGGAACATTTTATGTCCTTATTTATTGTTATTATTTTAATAATATATTTACAATTTAAAAATTTTATTATAAAACAATATACAATATGCTAAACAATTTATATAGAATATTTAATATTATTAAAACCATAAAGTGGGTCACCAATTGGAAGATTTTTTTTTTTTAATTCACGGTAAAATATCAGAATTCAATTAATTGTTTTATCAATTTAGCAATGAGTGAACTTAATACCCTCTTTGATACTTTTTATATATGTACAGTACGTACGCTACTCTTAAAACTTTCAGTGTACAGTATATGTAACCAAAGTATTTTAATTATTAATGTTAAAGTAATATATACTGTATACAGTACATATATTTTTTATTTTTAAAGCTCAATGTATAAATTTAGACCAATTAAACTTTTTTACTTTATAAGCTACACAATATGCAACTACTATATAAAAAAATCATAGAATCAACTACTTACGTATGTACGCATATATTTTAGATAATTGGATGATTCAACTTTAAGGTTATCATTAGTTTATTACTAAATTTGTACATATATTGTAACAATTTTTTTGAACATGACGTATAATATCTTATTAATGGTAAAAACAAAAGGGTTACGTGATGTTACGCGTAGTATTTTCATATATACATAAAAAAATTTGTATGGTCACACATTACCTTCCGTCTGGAAAGAAGAAACATTTCAATAAATAAAAAAAAGAAAATTATTGCACCCCCAAATTTTTTCTTTTTTGTTTAAAAGTAACCTAAAGCTTTATACACAAAATTATTATCGTGTTCTATTTTTATGTTGGAGTATGAATTACGGAGTAAATTTTCCCATTTTCGGATTAAATCTTTTAAACTAAAATAGAATAAACTTTAAATCAAATAATTTACCAAATTTAATAATATTTTAACCAAAAAAAAATGCTCTTTTGTAATTTGATTAATGATTAGCGACACACATATAACGCGATATATAGTACTAAAAGTGAATTCGCGCATATAGTTCAAGTACGTGATTACATTTGATATTACAGATAAGCGATATTACAAAGTTAAAGAAGCCCCCAAGTAATAAAAATTTCACACGCCATACACATACATTAAACAAATTATACGTACATTTGATTGCAGGGTTTTTTTTTATTTTAGTATTATATAATCAAAACTTTGCTTATGGCACTCCTTATTGCCCATTCAAGATTTTCATCATTTGCAAATATTTATCGGTTTAAGTTTGGAACAAGTCAATCATGTAATAGTAAAGCAATACTGCAATACAGTATCGGTATCCTTAAGTAAATTAAACTTTTTTTTTTTAAATATAGATATAATTAGAAATACATATATTCTCGTTATTCAAGACTTTTTCGACTTCATGATCAAAATGAATCATACGTAAATGTAAGTAGATGTATAGGTATATGAATATATAAATAAGGCTATAATGTATTATTTATGTAAGAAACTTGCTTACAACCTAGTTCGTATAATAAATTTTTTAACGTGGTATACGTATAACGATTTAATCCTGATGCGGAGAGAAATATGTTTTACAAAATGATGATGAAAAACATTACCTAGTAAGTACGTACAATCATTTTAATTGGCTTTATTAAGTCATAATTAACAAAATTCATGTCATATGTTCGCGTGTTACTATTGATCATTCAAGTTTGGTAATTGGTTTGTAAATGATTTTTTACTAATTTAAGAAAAATCAAATTCATACTAATTTTTTTGGGGCTTAGTGTTTTTTTTTTTTTTATCGAAAGGTTTACTTTGTTAAAAAAATCAATATTTAAAACCTGTTTGACCCTGTTATCTTTTATAAAACTTTTATATACTAATATAGATTTAGTAAGTTTAGCGTTAGGCATTTGTGTTTTAAAATATCATTTGACTAAACATTCAACGATACGTAGTATATAGTTAACAATACTAACTGACTAATCTTTGTTATTTTTTTTTTATTAATATTTGGTTCTACCAGATATTGTGTAATGTATGTATACGAAGTATCTACTAAAAAATATTGTTCTAAAAAAAAAATATGGAGGGAATTACAGTATTACGTATGTACAAATGAAAAATGAAAAATTATAAAACAATAAAATATGGATATGATAGTAGTCTATTAAAACCACTTAGGAATATCATTATAATTAAGATAAAGGAATATTAGGTAAATTAACAACTTCGAAACACAAATGTTCATTAATCAAATTTCCAACAATCGTCCTATTCTTTCTAAAATTTTCCACCGAATTCAATAAAATATTACTATCCTTATTTAAATGTGCATCTTGTAAATATAATCTAACATTTCTCAATTTCTTATTAATAATTTCACTATACCAATTAATTACATCGATAAAATCCTGCAAGTTCATTTTCCACGAATAATGTAATTCAAGAGTAAGTATTTCGACTTTAGAACATTCTAAAATAGATCTTAAATCTTCAATTGATAAATCAAAATCTAAGCCCAATCTTCTTAATGAATTAGGAATAGTTGATACTATGTCCCTGACTAGATCAACACAAAATTCATCAAATACTCGAAGAGTAAATCGTTCCAAATGAGAATTAACTAAATAACTTTGTACTGCAAATGAAAATAAAGCATGATTTGGACATATAGAATTTGTTGTACATAACGATAAATTTGTTACGTTTGGACAATAAACTTGAAGTGTATCAATAATTTCAATGGTTGCTTTTTCTATTGCTAATTTTTTAAGATTTTGTGAATGAGTTAAGGATAAAAGATTAATTACCGTAGATGGTAAAGAATTCCTAAATACGTGTAAATTTTCGATATTTAATCTATAATCATCAAAGTTATCATCATAATTTGTTGTACCTTGATTATTAGTTGAAGTAAGGTTGTTTAAACTATCGAAACCACGAAATTCCAAAGTCTCTAATCGATGACAAGACATAAGAACTCTAACCAATTCTATAGGTATATAAGTAATCTCTGAAAATTCCAACCATCTTAAAGATTTTGCTTGAGTACTCAAAACGGCACAAAATTCTTCAGTTTCCTCAGGTACACACCAAAATTCATTCGTCTTTAAAACTTGTAATTGAGTTTGTGATTTAATCAAACGAAATATTTGATCTATTGGTGGCGCACAGCGCTTATTAATAGAAATTTTAAGATCTATTAAATTAGTTGCACAGTCAGCAAGAATGGAAAATATTGAATTCAAAGTATTTGTAGCATCTTTGAAAAAGGAGTTAGTTGGATAATAAACTAATTCGAAGGATGAAAGCTTTGATAAAGCACGAGAGGTACTAGTAAAAGATGAAAGATTTAAATTTTCTATTGAAAAATCTTTCATATGAGTAAAATTTAAACTTTTTAATCCTATTGTCCGTTTAAATGCCAAACCTGCCATATAAGCAGTTGTGTTGAACCAGCAACCACTTTTATGAGAATTTAACTTTGCCCAATGTTGAACGGCACAATCGAACATTGCAGCATCCATATTTCGTAAGTACCTCGTATAGTCAAAAAAAGGTTTACTATAATTTAAAGGTAGATCGAAACCTTCGTCTATGAGTTGTTGTCTTTCTGAATCAGAAAAACAACTTACATAAGTTGATATTATAAGCGCAGCGTTTCTTTCGATGGTATTTATTTTATTTTGAGAAACTAGGTTAAACGGACGACTCCAAAGAAGCGGAACAGCCAGACGACACCACATTCGATTTATCAAAACACATGAATGTAAAGTCGCTTTATCATCCTGGAGGTAGTCCAGTATCACAGCAAAACAGTCAGGAGTCATTATCGACGAAGAAGCAAGTTGTAACGATGATGATGATGATGATGATGATGATGATGAATAAGTAGGATGAGGTTTATATAAAGAAATTTTACGAGAATGAAGAGAGTGAAGAGGTTTATATAAAGATGCCACTTTTTGTTGTACCATTTTTTTGGGGGATTATCGTCTGAATGAAAATTCTTGCTTAAAATATTAATTTATTAATTTAATATTATTTGGTAAAGATTTGTGTGAATTACTAATATAAAAAAGAAAAGAAAAAAAAAAATCCCAAGAAAAAAAACAACAACAAAAAAAAAAAAAAAAGGTAGTAATAAAACTTAAAAGAAATTCCAAACAACGGGCTTTAGTTTACTTTATATTGTTTTTTCTTCGGATTATATTATTCACGCCTTAATGCAAGTGTTTTCACCTGTTTATTTATACTATAAGTTGATTAGTTAATACAATATATTTTGTACATATCTGTTTACATCTATCATATCTGTTTACAGTAATAAAAAATATTAAAATCAAGTATTCATGTTCTTTATAAATCATAATGTACAAAATACACTTATTAAACGAAAATAACCGGCAATTTGAATACTAAAATTTGAAGTTTCGGATTCACAGATACGCAACGTATGCAAATTATGCAAAGTATGTTTAGTTACATTATCATGTTCAGAAATACATTCCGGTCAACATAAGTGATAACCAAAATCGTACGTACTTTTGTGTAAATGAGTCATCTTAATTTGGGTACGCACGTACGTACATAATATTCTAACCGTACAGTACTTACGTACATGCGTATATGTATGTACTTATGTATGTACGGTAGTACTCGATTTCATTTCAATTATTTCGATTCCAACAACCTATTCCATATTTATGCATATTCTAGTCATTCCAAGTCATTCCCAATCATTCCAAATCATGTTCTAGTAGCATTATAGTCTTGATCAACTCTGATCACTTTGAATATTTTATAGAATATAGCCAACAATCATTCGGTTTTGTGTTTCATTGATTCCATGTGAGGGGATTCCTTTATGCAAACTATCTTGTCATACAAAGACAAACCTATTTTAGTCCATTTATATAAAATTATTATATAAATTCCATATTAAGTAAGTAATTATTTTTGTTAATAGATCGGGTGACCCTATTTACATATATAATAAACATATACAGTATAAAAAATGTAAGAAATTTTATACAAAGAAAAATGATCAAAGTCGGAATTTATACTACTTAAAAATTCCAATTAAAATATTTTAAGTTAGAAAATAACGGAGTTATTTAACAGATAATAAGGTTTTAACATATTTAGTAATATATTCAAATCGGTTCTCATCGTTTCTCATCACATGTTGATAATTTTAACGAGAAATAACATAAGTACTGTACGGGTAAGTTCACGCGTTGATTTTCTTTAAAAAAAGTTCGAGACCCATTATTTGTTAATGTTGGTACAGCTCCTAAATTCGATCCATTCAAAACCAAACCGAGTATTAAATTATTAAATTAGACAAAAATAGGTTAAAAGCAGGTGATCATGTAATCTAAGTTACGGTTTCATATTAACGTTAATAGTAATATTGTTTACGGAGAAGAGTTTATTTCTTTTTGTAGATTTTTTTTAGATTGTACATACACATATATTATATATACATACTCCAATAAGATATTCCGTATATTTATGTATGTATATAATACAGTAATATACTATATTATAATATATTATAGTATATACACATTTATTATTTGAAATTTTGGAATAATGGAATAATGGAAAATAATTTGAAATTTCGAAATTTATAAAAATTATAAATAAATTAAATCATGATGAATATAAATAAACTATATTTTAATTAATATATAATTGATATATAATTGATATATAATTGATATATATAATATATACATACATACATACATACATACTATATAATAACAATATTATATACTTAGTATACACAATGCATATTTTTTTATAAGCATATATTTATGTCAAGTGGCTTCTATTATTATCCTTACGAGTTTAATAATAGCATTGAATTTCACCCGAACTTTTTCTTTGTTCATTTTTTTCTTACGTATTTTCTTGCATTTAATTATGATCAAATTTCAACATCTCGATCACTTTGTCAGTGAAATAATCCTTTATTAATCGACTAAAATTAATCTACACTTCGCATACTTCGCATAATGAAAAAATTAAGTTTCAGCCGCAGCCTAAATTAAGCAAACTGCACAAGACTTGTGTTATTAATTTCTCTGCACGTTTGTCTTATTAAAGATATATATGTGATGATATATACCAAATTAATATGTACCATCATTACCTTCTTTTCTTTAAATATTTTCTTATCGTTATCTCTAATATTGTAATAAATATTTTAAACTTCACCACTACTTTCTCATGTTCGATATCGATACCGTATATTCAAAAGTTTGTACGTATATGCGTACATACATACGTACTGTACGTACGTATGTATTTTGATTTTTATCGTCATATCATTTACTTTTTATGGATTCTTTTGATGTACAGATACAAATTCTCACTTGTATCTCGTAAACAAATAAAAAAATTGCCGGTCAAAATTTCGGTTGAATCCGAATTTGTATCCACAATTGAGATTAATCCGGTGGGAATGATCGAATAAACACCATGAATGCGTATAATCGTTAATGTGCAAAATAAGACTTATGTAATTATACGTATTAAAACGGTTTGAAGGGTTTGTTATACGTAAATGTTAATATTGGCTTAAACACCTATACAAAGGTATGAACTTTTGGCACTCGTGTTCAGTCTAACCTAATAAATATAAAAAATATTAATTTGAATGGATGTGACATATGTGTAATATTTAAGTTTTTACTTATCCAGTAATGCAACCTACCAGAAATGATTATCCTGTCAGGTCTACTGATAGATGGATACACAGTATCGTTATACCATGACAACATTGTTATATAACCGGTTAAGTTTTTTGACGAGAATGAAAAATCTTTGTATATCAAATAAAAACTAGAATATTCATGATTTTTTAGAATATTAACGCAATAAGTCAACAAAAATTTATTTTTATTCTCATGACCCGTTCATCTCAAGCATAATAAAATTGGTAAATGATCACATTTTCATGAATTACTGTATAAACCAATTAATTATTGTGGATTATCAAGTACCTACTGTACAGTACATACGTACGTACATACGTGATCATGTTTCATTATGCGTATTTGTCGTACTTACTTACATAGTTAAAATGGTCTTATCTATAAATAATAATATTCGTTCAAACATGATCAAATGTTTAAAAAAAGATTTTTCACGAATCAAAATAACAAAGAGAATCAGTGTTGTCTTTCAAATAATTATGACAAAAATCATTTAATGAGATTTTTGTATGCATTATACATATATATATATATACCTGGCTAAGAGGCCCGGTCTTATATAAAAAATACCCTAGTCGCATGTTATACAGAAGTGGATCGACTGTAATACGAAAAAGGAATGTTTTAATATGCATATACTCCTTGTTTTTCACTATTAACTAAAAGAAAATCTCGTCGTTGTTAAAATGGTACGTTAGATCAGTACAGTCATCTATAACTATTCTACTAAATTTTTTTTTATTATGGTTGTTTTGAGCAGGTTCTGTTTAAAATAAGGATCGCTCTATTTTACGAGATACGTATCTTGAACTTTAAAATATTTATAAAGGGGTGAGAAAACTTTGAATAAAAAAAAACTTCTATGTTCTGGCGTAAACTATGTGGTTATGAAACGAGATTTATAATGCTCATTAAAAATTTTGTAATCCTGATTGGAAATGTTTATACCAGTTTATAACGTAAGTGCATAAATGATTCAAAAATTAGACGATCATTTAGGTTGTTCGATGAACTTCTCTCAACAACTGTAGGCGTAACGTAAGGTGTTAACATTGTTAACATCGTATCTACAGGTGTTATACAGTATATATAAATATATATATATTGTACTATGGGCGTGTAAACTCTAGCAATGTCACGAGAGAGCTTGTGTAATTTGTGTTAGTGTTCAATCCAGCATTTACTCTGGTTTTAGATTAACATTGATTATCATGATTGTTAAAAGATTGATAATTTGTCGTTATATACAGTATATATATACTTTATTTTAGAATCTATCAATATCAACCATGTTTTTGTGGAATACGATATATAATTTGATAAAAAAACTTTACGCTGCTGGCCGTTTGTACGTACGTACGTACGTACGTAGTTTGATTTAGAAGTGTCGTGCCTAAGCTAGGGTGTGTTAGGGTAAGAATTAAGTTATAATTCAGTAATTTAGGCCAATCAATGTCGATCAGTTAACACATTTAGGACCTTAAAAAGACCGGTCCGAACCGGACTTTGAACTGGTATTGCAGTCCCGAACCTAGACAGGTTAAGACCGGTTCAGATTGATTAATTAATAGCGGAAACTGAAAAATAAGAATGATACAATAATTAGCGAATAATCAACAAAGGCATGATAAAATAATTTGGCATGACGTGTCCTGATTTTTTTTCCGTTGATGCTTCTACTAAACGGAATAACGATATAATTATTATATTACATTAATTTATTAGGTAATTAGAGAAGTTAATTTATTTAATAATTAATGAAAATATTTATTTATGTAATTGTTAGCGAAGAAATTAATTTATTTAATAATTGGTAAAGATATTTATTTAATAATTAGCAAAGATATTTATTTATTTATTTATTTTATGTAATAATTAACGAAGATATTAATTTATTCAATAATCAGCAAAGATTTATTTATTTAACAAGATATTATTAAATTATTTAATTTTAGCGAAGATATTAATTTATTTTAGCATATATAAAAATGACGAAAATCCACTGTATAGACATTAATTTATGTGGTGGATTGAGTAAGCGGTAAAGTTGGCAGTTGGGGTTTTTTCGAACAAATAATCTAGGCTAGCTTCTAAAATAAGCTATGTATCCGAAAATAGATAATTATACCGGTAAGGAAACACGTGATTTATACTCTTGTTGCCAGTAATGAACGACATAATCATTAAATCCTCACGATAAAATTCAATAAAATTATACAAAATCTAATTTGATATCGTATTTTATTTCTTCATTTTGAAAACATTTGCCAGTCAATTAGCAATGCGAACAAGTACACTTGTTCTTGTTTTGATGTATTATAATTCAAAATATTGATCACTTCATTTCAAACCCTAAATCGGGTTAAGTGTAATAATCACTGTCATAAGAGATCAGTACTTATTTTTTTCACAACAAAGGATCTCTTGCAATATAGGTGATACCTAGTGATGTGCCATTTATATTATACTCTGATTTTTTTAGCGTACAGTACGTACAGTACGTACAGTGTGTACAGTACAGTACGTATAGTACGTATAGTACGTATATCTGATATGGTAAAATTTTTATGCCGTAATTTCGGAATATTCCGTAATCGTTTCGGAATATTTAGGAACTTATAAGTTTTATGGCCTAAACTTCAGAGCTTATAAAATGACTGTCAAAATTTTAGCTTACAGTACGTACGTACAGTATGTACGTACAGTACAGTCGTATAGTACAGTACGTGGCACATCACTAGTGATACCTATTCTAAATCAATTGATTAATTATACTTTTTATTAATGGTCTCCCCTATACTGCAAGAGATCCACAACAAATTAATGTAAAGTGATCTGATTTAGGGTTTGAAATGAAATAATTATCTGAGAAACCATTCAATATCGATATTGCAGAAACATTTGAATCTGCGAAAATAGGTAGACCATGGGGAAGTGACGAACCAGAGATTAATGGAAATGGATGATTCTTCGGTTATCGCTTACTATTACAGTATTCCCAAAAATAATGCCCCATGATTAATATTCGGGTATTACTCGCTTACCAACTGTTTCTTGAATAAGGTCTAACTATGTGTAATACTAATTTACTAATTTTAATATAATATATCCCCAAAATACAATACTGATTCTTCACACAGTACCCACCTAAATTTGATTATAAAATCAACTTTATAATTTAATATGTGCGAAAAACTTATTTATTTTTTTTGTATGGATATTAGTGGAATTAAAATAAAAACCAATTATCATGTTATCTTTGTTAAAGTTTAAAATTAAACTACTATCAGATTTTTGATAATATTCGAACGCTTTATGTTCATTCTTTTAATATCGACTTCTTTAAATTCATGACCAACCATAATTATTCCAACATCACCCATGACTGAAATATAACATAAATTACTTTACTGTTACCAATTTAATCACGAATATAATAAACTACGTAGTAGTTCTGCAGCTTGAAGCAAAGTGTGTTTCAAAGTGCATTTACATCAATCGTTTGTACTTTCGCATTAGTAAAAATATAGGTCAATTGGAATTTTAGGATATCAAAAAACAAATCTTTTTATTTTAGGGTGATCCGAAAACCAACTTTAATAGGAACCCAATATTTAAAGATTAGGATATCAAGTTTATTGACGGGTTTTGTAAAACAGCTAGGCAGCGATCATATTTTGAACAATCTTATGTCTTATTTTTTCGATAATTTATAAAAGTTGCAACGAGGTTTGAAGTGAAAGAAACAAAAAAAGAAAACTTTTTTTTTTAAAAAAAAATAATAAAATGCTTTATTAAAATTTGAAGTACATACAGTACATTAATATTGGTATAATTAAACACACGTACGTACATGGTCATTTGAAAACGACGTCTAACATTATTACCATTATTCGAAAAGTATATATACAGTATATTACCGCAAATGGCCGGATACAAGACCCGGGTCTGTTACATTTCACCAATTTTAAAACCTATAATTAGACCCGTGGG
>CAJVPU010001365.1:0-13120 GCA_910591775.1 Dentiscutata heterogama | reverse complement strand
AAAAAAAAAAAAATTAGATTTTTGGTTTGAAATAAAGTAAGACATTAATTGTAAAAGAAATAATGTACTAACCGGCTTTAACTTTTCCACTCTTTATCAATTTGTCGAATGCACCATTTAATATTTCTTTTGCATCCAAAATATCAGTAGACCCATTGGGTGCATTAAATAATGGAAGTTTATATGAACTAAATTCTTTTGCGATACTTGCAGCATTGTCCATTAATGCCCATGAAAACGTAGCTGGATCTATACCCATCTATTATTATTAAAAAAAGTTATATAATATTTATATTTGTAACCTTCTAAGAGCTCAAACTACTAATGAGTTTTTTTTTGAATATATTTATTAATTTTATATAACCACATACTTGAGTCCAGCCACCGACGCCATCCGCAACTCCTAAAGCTACTCCTTCATTTGTCCCTACATAGAAAAAAGCATCTTCTCCAGCATCAACTTTTCCAACCTTCATGCGTTCTTTCAACCAAGGGTTGCTATTAGCTATAGGAACTGAACTTCGTCTTTTTTTCGGGTGCCATGAAGCCGATATCAAATAAGTGAAACCTTTGGTTGTGGTTAGTGGTAGGCCAGTAACACGTAAAGGTGTATTGTAAAAACTTTTTAAGTATAAGCTGTTGTTGAATAGCCGCTCGAAGTGATTGAGAGGCAGTAGTGAGGAGACGAGAGGATAAGGCAGGAAACACTCCAGGACGATAAAAAGGTGTTATCGAAGACGACATTATGATTTAAAAAGTCAATTTTCTAACTTTTTCTTTGCCGTACTTTGTATTGCCAAATAAGGATGGCGAGAATATTTTATTTTAAAAAATATATTAAATAATAAAGTTTATTTTTTAATTTTATGAATTATCCCCAAAACCTCAACAAACTTCCCCTACTATTTGTTGAGCGTCCTTTTTTAAAACAAAGCGATGAAGATTGAAAAATTTGATGAAAAATTCAGCCTCTCAAGCTGAGTAATAGGGATTATATATATTTCTGTATTTTGAGATCGGTTTGTGCAGCCTAAAACTTCCGATTGCTGATTACTGGTAACGAGTAAATGCCTGCACGTACCTGGCACAATGTACAAGGTACGTATCTGGTATTAGGTATGTACGTACATACGTACGTACGTACTAACAGCTAAGTCATTATCATTTGATCCATTTTGTTAACGTTAAACATATTGATATTAGCCGCAGACTTAATTCTTCCTTAGACCTACACCACATTGAAACATTTGTACTAATACCCTAAAACTGCAATGTCTGCCCCAGGTAATAGACACAACTCTCAAGCTCCTGGCAAATTGTTCCAGTTTAAGCTCGTTTTATTAGGTATGACTAAAATTCTTAAGTATATAACTTTGACACCAAACATTGCGATCTTACAGAATAGCTTTGATGCCTGTCATATCCTACTATGTGGCGCCTTGGACTATTTTACATTACCTCTTTTTTTATTTATCATCTATTTGTACTGACTCTCCCTTGATTTTGCTTTTTCTTTTGTCCGGCTTCTTCTTTTGTCCGGTTTCTTCTCATAATTATTACAGGTGAATCAGCGGTTGGCAAATCAAGGTTAGTTTTTTCTCGTGATTTTTTTAAATATTAGAGCAAAAACCCTTTACTCTTATTGTATATTCAATCTCTTTGATACCGACCGCTTTAGACTCAAACAAAGCTGGAAATTTCAAGCCATTATAAACTTTAATATTATGGGCTTTTTTCTTAACATTATATTAGTACCCACCTAATTTTTCCAATTTATCATTATTATCTTTATAAATACTTTTATCTAATATTCTTATCTAAAATTAATAATATATTCTAGCTTAGTATTGCGCTTTGTCAAGGACCAATTTGATGACTATAGAGAAAGCACTATCGGAGGTAAGGTCCTTTATTATTCTCTTTCGTTAACGCCTAGTTAACCACATAACAAAATAACTAATTAATTTATTACTTATTACATAGCCGCATTTCTAACACAGACAATTGCTTTGGATGAAAACACAACTGTTAAATTCGAAATCTGGTGCGTTGCGTGTATATTCATGGTTCTTTATTCAACGTCTTTTCCATATATTATAAATATTATATCTCATTATTAGGGATACAGCAGGACAAGAGCGTTATAAGGTTATATCATAAATCCATTATTCTTTTGGTTCAAATTAATGACGTGATCCTTGTTTCAGGACTTACTCTATTCATTTTTTTATGTGAAACAGAGCTTGGCGCCAATGTATTACAGAAATGCAAATTGTGCCGTAGTAGTTTATGACATAACTCAACCAGTATGTATTCGTATTATTTTATATAATATATGAATTGTATATTATTTATCAATTCTCTTCTTTCTTCTGCGAAATCAGTCGTCTTTGGAAAAAGCTAAATCTTGGGTGAATGAATTGAAAAGACAAGCTGACCCAAATATTGTCATTGCACTCGCCGGTAATAAATGTGATTTGAGCGCACGTAGAGTAATTGATACTGAGGTAACAGATCTATTTTTAATTTATATCATATAATTCGATCGATAAATTTAATATCGTGTTTGTATATTAGACGGCACAAAATTATGCGACAGATGCTGATCTCTTGTTTTTTCGAAACATCGGCAAAAACATCCACCAATGTTAACGAACTATTTACATCAATAGGTGTGTCTAAATTTTAATATTATTTTTCATTTTACTAATAATTCTTTACAATTTATTTAATTGCGTCTTTTTTATGTTTTGATATATTATGCATAGCGAGAAAAATGCCACTTGATCAATTAGCCGCTAATTCACGTGCACGAGGAACCAATTTAAATCAAAGAGGCGTTGATTTGAATCGTCCTGTAGCCCAAAATGCTTGTTCTTGTTGAATTTTTGACTTATAATAAAGCAGCCTTTGATGTCTTACGAATAGATTTCTCTTTCGTATTCAGTTTTTAAAAGTTAATATTTAGTTACACTTGTCATTAGTAGAGAAAAAATTGCTTTTCTAAAAGAAAACATATATTTTACTTCTTTTGCGTTCGAATTACTTGTCAATCTGTATGGTGATTAGTGTTTTTAATTCAATAAATCAAATTAATAAATATATAATAATCGATTTAACGATAGCGAGGGATTTTACTTTACTAAATAAGAAATTATGCATTAAAACTAATCCGCTTAATTGTTTTACCCATTTATGAGGACTTTTAACATCTCATTATCCACCAGTTACAATTTACTCGTGACCACTCGTGATTCCAGGTGTATCTACACGAATAATATAGAAGCCAATCAGATTGCACGATTAGGTGTAACGTAAAATTATTGACTATGATTTTCATATTGGCAGATTTTAAGTTACACAAAATTTAAAGTACACACTCCGAAGTGAATAACATCGGGAAATTATAAAAAAAAAAAGTTATATAAAATATATAATTATTTGAACATTTTATTAAATAATTAGGTTGCAAATTTTGTTCCAATAAATAGGAATTTTCTAGAGAATAAATATGCTGTTTTTCAAGTTATAATATATATAGTATCAATTTTATCATAAATTGTTCCGGTTACAAATTATTATAACTTTATATTTACTCATAATTTAATGTTTTAATTATCAGTGATTGCTCAAATTTTTTTTATAGCTATTAAAAATTTTATTAAAATTTAATTTTTTAAATACTATTTACACTTTACAAAATTGAAAATTCATAATATTAAAGAAGTAGTTAGGTTTTAAAAATGATAATTTTTAATATATTAACTTTTTGTTTTTATTAATCGCACAAAATTTTTCTATAGCTATCAAAGATTAAAGTGTATTTTATTAAAATTTGTTTTTTAAAAAGCTATTTACACTTTACAAAATTAAAAAATTCATTATATTGACAAAATAATTAGGTTTTAAAAATAATAGTTTAATATATTAAATTTGCTATTTTTAAAGTCTAACTACTTTATAAATATTGCAAATTTGTTAGTTCTATAAAAGTGGAATTAATGCTTAAAGGTCCAAATTTCAATAAAATAAACTTCAATTTTCTATTTGTTAATAAAAAAAAAATTTATTCATTAGATATAATTACTTTTTTTTTATAAAATTTATTTAAAATATATGTTATATAATCTAAAAATTTGTGTAAATTTAAATCATTAAATAAACATATTGCTATTTGATTTTATTAGTTGAGGTGCAACCTTAATGTTATACTAATATCAATATATATACAGTATACAGTATATTGTAGTATAAATAACTAGCCTTGTTAACTATGCCATTTGATTTAACATATAAGAGATAAAGAATATGAATAAAAGAGAAAAGAAGAGAAGAAAGAAAAGAAAACTAAAAGCAAAGAATATAAAATATATAGTATAAAAATATAGAAGATAAAAAAAAAAACTCTAAAAAAAATAATAAACTTAAGATAAAAAGTAGTAAGAAAAGACAATAAAAGACAATAAAATCAAGATAAAAAGTAATAAAAAAAAAACAATAAAGTATAACAAAAAGACAATAAAAGAGAGTATATAATATAACAAGTATATAGTGAAAAAAATAATATTTATTTATTAGAGAATAGTTAGAAAAATACAAGTTAAGACTTGGCAGAACCTTTTTTTGCCTTAGGCAAAAAGACAATGTTTTTTTTTCCTTTTAGACAGGTCTTGCCAAAACTTAATCTCTTAGTTTTATTATATATTTAATAAGAAAATATATATTTTAAAGTTCTAAGACTAAACTAAGTTCAATATCATCCAAGCCTAAAACTCAAATGCAACTTATCACACTAGGCTCCAAAGAGTCCAGAGAGAACCCCAAAATATATATAGATAGATCAGATATTTTTTTGCTTATTTTTAGCTATTTTTGTAAAGATTTTTTCCTTTTTTAGTAAAACATAATGCTTATTTTTAGCTTTTTTTCTGCAGATCTTTCTTTTTTTAGTAATTTGTTAGGGTTTTTGGTAAAACTTTAACTATCTATAGATATTTCGGGGTCCTGTCTAGAGTCTGAATTAGCCCTGTTTCAAAGGGAAGTCCAAAAGAGAGTTATATCCTTTCAGATTAGACTAAAAACTGCTGTACTCTATTTTTCATCTACAATTTTCTTTTGTGACTCTTCATCTTCTCTAGTCAAGTTTTTAGATATTTGATGTTTTTCTTTTGCTTCAAAGTTCTTGTTATGATTTGTAGAGTCTGACTTTTTTCTAACTTTAGTACTACGTATAATTCCTAATGAGATTTCCCAATCTACTATCTTTGTATATCTGAATTTTCAAATAAAGTCATAAAAAAGATTCTAAAAAAATTGATATAAACTAGTCTAAAACCAATTTTGCGATCTTGTTCAATTTGAAGATACAAATAAGACTATTATAAAGTTCGTTTCATGTTAACTCTCTTGCTATCTCGGTTCTGATTTGTACCTTTTCAGCTTTTGTTTCCCTGAACAAGAAATTAGCTAAACTTGGCTTGCTAATCTTTCTTCTATATATCTTTTTTAACTTTATCCAAATTAATTTTGTCACAACTGCTTCGATATTTCTCTATTCAAATTCTAGAGCTATGCATTCTGCAAGTGTTCAAGAGTCTCTTTCTTCTTTAGCTTGCATAATATACAAAGATCTTCTTGGTACAAGTTGTATCGTCTTCTTTTGACCTCTACTAGTAGTGGAAGTTTGTCTATAAGGCTTTTAATTCTGGTTGAAAACTTCTTGCTTTGCACTAATAAAATATATTTAACTTCAGTTTGTCTTTTGGTCTGCTTCCAGTATAACTGCCAATTATATATTAGAATATCTTCTGCATTTTCCAATCCTGAGATTGCTTTTGTTTGTGACCAGTTGGCTTTATTCCATAGATTGAAGGGGTTTTTTAGAACCTTTCTTAATGGGCCCTTGACTATTGTATTTTTCTAGTACAATAATGCTTTAAATCTAGTACTTTGTAGTGAATAAATTTTTTTTTTTCTTGTAATAATAATGCTTCTTTTGCTACTTTATCTGCTTTATTATTCTATTTATTGTTACTATACTTTTTAACTTTTTCAAGCACTAAGTTCAAGTTTTTTAGTCTGGTTAGATCTGAAATTTTGGCTAATAGTAGAAAGTTATTACTTTTAGACTAATTGTAACCTCTCTAGTTATCTTCTATCTTTCTAATACTTGCAATCGCTACTGCACTGTCTGTGTAGATTATTACTTTACTATTTAATAAAACTGTGAAAAGGGCTTACCAGATTGCTGTAAGTTTTGGCTTTGTGAATAATAGCCAACAATCTAATCTAATATTACCTTCTGCTATAAACCTTCATTAATTTGAACCCAAACCTGCTTTCATTATACTATTCCTATTTGTATGGACCAGTAAACTATCTATATAAAATACAAATATCCTATTACTAGATATTTTGTTTTTATCCAATACCTTAAGTAAATTGTCTGGTACCATTTTACCAAACTTCTGCTTCTTTATTAACTGTGCCTCTAATATTTCTTCAAGCTGTATTGATAGCAGTAGTAAAATTTTGTCTGTCTTTAATTCATCTAGTTGCTGCATCTTCTTTAAAAATTCTTCTAAAAAGAGAGATAATTTTTTGTTCTCTTTGGTTTAAATACCTGGCAGCACCTCTTAAATCTTTTCATATCTCAACTATTTTTGGCAACTATTATTATGTTTGTACAAGTTTAATTAGCAGCCCTTACATTTTTTTATTAGCTAAAATTCTCTACTATTTTCTATAACTATATTTTTTTCTTGCCAATACTCAACTAAGACTTGTTTATCTTTTTTCTTCACTACTCTTTAGAAGCCTAGATTCTCTTTGTTCATACTTGTAAAAATCTGTTCTTTGGTTCTTTTGTCCTTTTTCATTTGGCATTTAGGAAGTAGCAGAGCTATTCTGTTATGGCCAGGTATTTGGTATTCTGATTTAATTAATCTTTCTTTTTTGTTAGCTAGTGTTAAGCGCTCGATTGCTTTATACTAGCTTGCTATTTTGTCTTTACTAACTTTCCCTCTAAGTAGTTTAGTCTGTTGCCATGTGTGTAGTTTATTACTCTCAGTATTAATAAGTTGATTAAGGTAAACAATACCCAAGCTTCTCAAACTCTTAACATTTTTCAAAAAGACTTTTGCTATAAGTATATCTCTAAACTATAAACCAAAACCATGAATTTGCCAAAGATCTTGTGCTGTTTTTATTTTTATATTTAGTTCTTTTGTCTTATAAAGAATTTGGCAATTAAGATTGTTTTGTTATATTCTTAAGTCTTTTATAGTTAAAACCTCTTGTCAAGGGTTTGTAGTAAGTCCTGCTAGTTGACAATCTTGTTTAATTTTTATTAGCATTGATGTATTGTCAGTCTCTAACTTGTTAAATCTGTTTTGCAAATCTGTAATTTGATATATAAGCACCTCTTGCCATAGCAGCTTACAGTTTTTAATATTTCTATGGAATATTAAATAATTATTAATTGTTCTTAGAAAATCAGCCTTGTTTTTAATTAATAAAAAACAAGATTTTTATATTTTTTAAAACTTTATATAAGAACAAATTATATTTTGTATCAATAGGTCTGTATTACAGGTCTGTGTCAATGGGTCTATACTAATAAATCTGTGTCAACAGGTTTATACCAACAGGTTTGTACTAATGGGTCTGCATTATAGAAGTGACAAATTGTTATTCATTATCTTCTATATATAGTTAAATATCTTTAAATCTTAATAACTTGTTAACTATTAATCCAATTGACAAATAGTAAAAACTATATTAAAAAAATCGATATCAAGAATTCTATTGGTAGAATCAGATTTGTACTATAATTAGAAATTACATAGAGTTACTTAATAAAATTTTAAAATACTAATATATTGCTAATATATTACTATACTACATATATATAATAAATTTCAATATATAGTATAAGTTTTAATTCTTTAAGCTATCTATTTTAGCCAAATTTTTTAAAGGATTGCTTAAATTTAGTAACTTTGAAATACTTAATTCTATCTATTTTATTTACAAGAGTTGCTTATTTTTATTTTTTAGTATTTTAATATTTAAAACTAAAGTATTGCTTATTTTTTTAAGGGTTGTTTACTTTTAGACTTATATAATATATTATGAAATATATAGCAAAAAAGTTTATATATACTGTATATTACAAACTAACTATTATGGTTAATGCTAATTTTTAGAATCCCTAACAATACTAACCTCAAATCTTAACCTAATCCCAAAAAAAACTTTAACAAAAGGTTTCAAAAATTTTGAAATTTTATAATAAAATAGATTAAAAAATTGGTATTAACCAAAACTACAAAATACTAAAAATTCTTTTTTTTGTTTTTTTGTTTTTTTTTTAGTATTAAGGTGAGGTCTTTCTTATATCTTTATTAACTAATTTATATAAGCAATTATATAGTTATAAAAGCTTAATTTGTATAAAAACAAATAAATATAAATTATATACAAGAATAAGAGCTCAAACTAAAAGCTTAATCTAAAGTTTAAACTAATTATCTGTGATCTAAACCTACTAGAGTGGTCAGGACTTACCTAGATTTAAATAGTTAGAATATTGTTAATAGGTGTACTATATCTAATTCACATAGTAGACCTGATATTAAGTTTAGTAGATGCTTGTCCTAGAGGAGAACAAGTATTAGATTTTGAATGTAGTTGATTAGCGAAGCCACAAGAGCAGTTATAAGTATATTTAGTTTTGTTTTTTTTATGTAAATAGAGTATAGATAGATTAGATATTGTATTAGAGATAGGTTGAGAAGGAATTTTCAGTGGAAAAAGTTGATACAGTAGGGAATCTATATTTTGTAATATAATTGGTCAGAAATTTTGAGAAGTATTTGTATAATAAGTTAAGAGGCATTAGAGTATAAGATGTCAAAGAAGTTTAGAGCCTGGATTAGTGGTATTAGTATAAGACCTTTAAGTGTAGAATGAAGAGAGTAAGGATAAAGAGATGAGGGCAAAGAAATAAAAGAAGAATGTGAAAAGATAGTATGTATGAGGTTGTGAAGTTGGTGTGTAGAAAGATTGAGATTGGAGTTAAGAATAATTTTCTGTATTAAGAAGTTAATAGTTTAAGTTAGAATAGTATTATCAGGGCAAGTATACTAGTAAGAAGGGGTGTCTGGATAGTTTCAAGAAAAGCAATTATCAAGTATAAAAGTAAGAGGATATATAGAATGAAAGTATACATGTGTTGGCAGCATATTAAGAAGCAATTTCATTTTGAAAGCTTTTAAGTAGTTTAATTTAGAGTTGATAAGGTTGTATGTGATTTTTTGATTGTTGTTAAAGTATAACCAAAAGGCTTTCTAGTCGATCAGATGAGAGAAAGATGACCATTCTTGGGTATAGTGTTGTGAAAACTATAGGGCAATAGTGTGTGCTTTGCAAATTGTTTTAATAAATTGTCTAGTAGGACTTTTGACAAAACATTCTTTTCATAATAAATTAAAGTATAAATTATAAGAATTAGTATGGATAAAATATAAAATTAGGGAGGAGAAGTAGTTGTTAGCCAGTAAGTCTGCAAGATTATTAAAAGAGTTATCAGAGTGTGCTTGAACTTTATAAAAAGAGATTTGTATATTGAAGGCTTTTAAAATATTAAGAAGTGTGTGCCAGATAGACCAGGAGTTAAATTTAAGATATTTGGAGAAGTGTGGTGATATGAATAGAAGTTTGTTATATTTAGAGATAATAGATTGTGAGTCTGTAAATATTTCGATATTGGAGTTTTGGGGGAGTATTGAAATAGCAGATATTATTGCTAGTAGTTCAGCTTTGTAGAAAGAAGGCCAGTTGGAGATCTGTGCAGAGAAATTGTAGATAACATAGTTGTTATGAACTTGAACCTAGCCAATACCTATTAAGCATTGATTGGTGCCAAGTTGTTTAACTGAACCATCTGTATAGAAGGTAAATTGGGTTTGGGATAAGTTAGCAGAAGCAAACTGAGCAAGTTGTAGAGAGGCATCATTGTTCTAGAAGATAGATAAGATAATAGAATTAATAATATTAATAGTAGATAGGATAGTATATTAAAAGGATGATTAATGTTGGCCAAATAGATAAGATCTATATAATTAGCATTAAGGTTAAGTTGCTTGTTGGCTTTTTTTCTTTTCAAAAATTAGGTAAAAAGAACAGCTAATACTTCTAAAATATAATAGCTTGATATGCAGTTGGAGTTAAGATTGCAACCTTGGCAAGAAGTGCAAGAGATAGAAGGTAATGGATAGTAATATGAAGTTGAGGTGTCAATATTGTGTTGCCAGTGTGTTATTGAAATAGTGTTGGTTTGGAAAATAGTTCTGCGAACTTGACTGATAATAATGTCTTCATTGTTGTATATAAGAATCCAGGGTTTGTGAGTTTTGGAAAGTAAATTGGTTTGAAAAGCAAATAGGTTAATACCAGTATGTTGGAAGTTGGCTGAAATAGTTTGATATAGTTTGTTGTTAAGGATAGTGTCTTCTAGATAGGTAAACCAAAGTGGTTTTTTCTTTTTGGGAATATGTAGAAGTCTGAAAGATAGATGTGACCAGTCTAAGAAAGTATTGTTGTCAGATAAACAAAGTTGTTCAAGATAAAGAATGTTTTTGTATTGGAGTTGTTGTTTGAAGGTGTTGTATTTAGAGTGGTTCAAGAGAATGTTTTCAAGTGAAGTGTTGTTATCATTTACAATTTTGGACCAGAAAGTATAAAGATGAGAGTATATAAAAATATGTAAATAATTGAAAAGTTGTATAATCTTAAAAATTGTAGAATATTTATTTAGACCATCAATAATAGAATGGGGATATTGAAGAATATTAGTAGTAGACCAGAAATTGTTTTGGAGTTGTTGGAGTCAAATACGTATTGTTATACCAAGAGTAGAGGTATTATTAATATGAGTAAGAAAATTGCTAATGTGGTGTTGGAGTTGTATATCCCAAATATTGTGGATATTATAGAGGTTGTGGTTGAGAAGAGTACTGTTAGGAGTAGAGAGAGAAAGCTGTGCTTTGTGTTTGGCAATAGTAAGATATTTGCCAAGAATTGTATTGCATGTAGAAAGGGGAATAACAATATTGTGAATTCAGTATTCAATAGTAGAGATAATAACAGTATTAATGATATAAGTAATTTGTTTGTTAGTAATATTTTTAGTACTAGCAATGTTGGCTAAGTTAATAGCTTCATCTTGAATAAGTTTGATTTGGGAGATTTGTTTGTTATTAAGAGTGAACCAATATCCTAAAAACTTAAAAGGCTGGGAAAGTAGAATAGATTAGAGGTTGAAGTTAAGAAATAAGAAGTTTGATAGAGTTTGGTTTGTAATAAATATTGATTTTGTAGTGTTAACTTAAATATCTGCCATGGTGTAGAAAGAGGAGACAATATTGATAATTTCATTGAGTTGTTCTTTGGATTGGGCAATCTATAATGTATCATTCATATATACCAGAACTGATATAGAGGTATTGAGGTAGTTAGTAAAGAGGTGTAGAAGACTAGTTTGCCAAGAAGTAAAGAGAGTATATTTGAAAAAGTGTGAGAAAGTATATGCTATAAGAGGGTCATAGTAGATTCTCCAGAAAAGAGGAGTAATTGTTTCACCTTGGTTAATACTATTTCTAGCAAAGTAGAAATTGATAAGGCCAATATTAGTAATAACTCGATTAGTATGGTCAAATAAGAGGTTGGTGAGAATATTGATAAGCTGTTGAGGCATTTGCATATGATAAAGAGATTTTTGAAATAGTTTGAAATTGACTGGGTTATAAGCCTTGCTTATATTTTGAGAAAGTAGCTAGAGTTGGTTGGAGTTGCAGTTAGTATTTTCTATTATGTTGTTAAGAATGTAAATAGAGGTGGAGGTAGAGTTGCCAGAAAGTGCAACAAAGTTAAAGAGAGACAGAATATTATATTAAAACAAAATAGTATTAAGACAGTTAGTAAGAAGTTTTGTATATAGCTTTTTAATATATTCAATTAAGCTAATAGGTTTGGTATTTGATAGGTTGCTATCAAAAATAGGCTTTTTGGAGATAGAAAAGATATAGCCTTCTTTCTATTGTTTGGAAATAGTTTAAAAAATAAGACATTGATTAAAAAGAGATGTAATAGCAATAAGAAAGTCAGAGTCTGCATGTTTAAACATTTCATAGCTAATTCCAAATAGACCACAGGCTTTGTTGTTGAGTTGGTTAATAGTAGAGATAACCTTATCTTTAGTAAAGTCAAAAAGAATATTAGAATACTAAGCTAGGTTGATATGAGGCTTGGAGTTATATTTAACTTGCTATTGGGAGTTAAATATATTGGTATTAATGTAGTGGAGAGCAGTTCAGTCATCAAAATGTTGTTGGATATGTGATTTAATAGCAGGAGGGTCAGTAATGATATTATTATCTAATCGAATATTGTTAAATTTAACAAGGTCTTTGTGTCAATTGAGAATACTATTTATTGTTGAAGTTGGATAGGTCTGAAGTTTAGATCATCTTTTGTTGATAGCATTAGAGATTTGTTGTTTGATTTCTTTGATATTTTCAATGAAAAAGATTTTTTCATTCAGAGTTAGCCTTGGTAATTCAGGGAGTAAGAAGTTGATGTATAAAAGGTAGTGAAGAAATATGTAAGCTTGCAGATTGATTAAGTAATGTGATAGAGAAGTTAAGGTGAAGAAGAATAGGTGAAAAGTGTTTTAGAGCATGTTTTATATGTCAAATAATGTTGCCAAGTTTTTTGAAATTAGAGTATAAATAAGTGGCTTTTGAAAAAAAAGTGTGCTGAAAGTTGCGAACAGTAAATTTTTTTATTTGAGATGTTTTGTAAAGCAGCTATAATAAGACTAGTGTAGATTTTGTGCCAAGTTGTTTCAAGAGATTCTAGAGTTTGTATTGAAAAAAGAGTATGATTAGTGTGGAAATTAATGTATACTTGGTTAGAGTATTCTTCCTATTTAGTATTGTTTATAACTTTGTAATTAAAAACTCTTTTACAAACTCTTCCTGACGATCATTTGGACCAACTTTTTAAAACCAAACTTTCAATAAAAAACAGTAAAACTATGTTAGAGAAGAAGGACATA
>CAJVPU010001364.1:0-13121 GCA_910591775.1 Dentiscutata heterogama | reverse complement strand
GTAAAATTTCATATTATATAATATAATTTGAAATTTTACTTTGTATTCACAATGCATGAAAAAACTATGCTAATTAAAACCCATAAGCACAGTTCTAAGCTCAGCTGAATTCGTGAAAGGAAAACTATATGTATGCCAAATTCGAATCATTCTACATAAATATGTGCTGAATTTGTGAGAGAATATTAAAAAGAATAAATAAAATTATTGTCATACATGCCAAAATTCCAAAATGATCCATCCCAAACTGATAAATATAGTGAAAGTTTATCTTTTTAAAAATTATAAAAGGAAGTAATTGTGGGGTTAAATTGCCTTTAGATTAACGTAAATCAAAAAGATTTTGTTTTTTTAACCTTAACAAAATTAATTTGTTTTCTAAAAATTTATCATTAGCCTTAATTCTTCTCATCTCATCATTATTAAATGAGGCAATGCTTGATAACAATGATTTTAGCAGGTTATTACCAATCGATATTGATGCGATTTTTGATATTGATGAGGATTCTGATATGGATATAAGCAACAATGAGCTTAATGATACTCTTGATAGAATTATAGATGCAACAGATGGTGTTGAGAAAATGTGGGAAATGCAAGATGATGATGAAAACCCACAGGATTCGCATAATATAGAGAATTCCAAAACATTTTACTTACCTGCTGATAGCTATGAAGAGTGGATAAAAAATCTTGAGAAGGCAGGGCTTAGTTATATTAGACATGAACATAAAACAAAAAAAGGTGGCTCTAGAAAAAAATATATGTAAACAGAATGATGGCTCTGCTATCATTATGGGATCTACAATAGTATTGCTAGAAAAGATTCTAGCAAAAAGTCGTGACTTGCACAAAAAGAATCTAAAAAATGTGGGTGCAAAAGTTATATTAAAGTAGTGCTTCCAGTTAATTCAACAATAGTAACTCTGCAACACTATTATAAACACAATAACTATCAACCTGGCCAGCCAGCTATCAGATTTATACACACTTCCTCTATCAGATAACATTCACCAATTCATTAGGCAACATGCTTTAGAAGAACTCGATACTCATAGTATTCAACAACTTTTGTGGTACTGAGAAATTGAACTTCAAGATCGTGTGTAGCTTTTGGAACGAGGAACTAAATCTCAAAATATTCGGTCGCTATGAGATGGCCTAGTAACAAAAGATGACATTTATACTATTGTGCATAATACTATGAGATCATGTGCCTACCTTGATAATGATGAATTAAGATCTTTAATAAAGTGGCAAGAGAAACTAAATTGTGTGGGTGGAAATTGCTTGTTTAATAATAGTGATAGTGAAAATAAAGGGTTTATGTTTGCTTTTCAAACAGAAAAGCAAAAAGAATTAATAAAATTTGCAAGGGTGGTGTGCTTAGATGGTACACACGAGTTAAATTAGTATAGATACCACCTCTTCACGCTCATTATATGGCATCCAACAACAGGAAGCAGATACCCAGTCGCATTTTTAATTAGTAAATTCAAATGATTAGTCACATTAAAAGCTTGGCTTGATTTTTTAAAAGAAATTAACAGCGAATGAAGTCCAGATATCTTTATAGTCGACGATGCAGGTGAGGAGATTAAGGCGGTTGAAGAATGTTTTCCTAATACCAATGTATTATTGTGCTATTTCCATGTATTGTGCTCCTGGCATCGAAATTTAAATCATAATCATGGTGCTAATAAAAATCCTCACAAAGCAATTATTTGGAAGGATCTTTGGCAGCTAATGAAAACAGAAGAATAGAATGATTTAGAAGCATTAAAGCAAATTACAGAGGCAGTTAGTAAGTGGAGAAGAATGGGTGTTGAGGTCTCAAATAAATTTGCTGACTATTTTGAAAGGTGGTGGAAGCCCAAATATAATAAATAGATGGTATGTCTGAGAGGAGTTGCTAGAGACATGATAGACACTAATAATTTAATAGAGATATTTTATAGAAAATTAAAATATATATATATGAGAGGAAGATCTAAGCGACGCCTCGATAGTGAAGTATACCTTCTTGTAGAAATAGTACTCCGAGACTTGGACTTCTCTGTTTTTTTGGATGATTTGAATATTGGAAGAATGAATCCACGACGACAACAGCAACAAACCGAGAAATTGAAGAAACAAAAAAAATTAATCAGAACAATATCTATAATATCAGTTCTGATACCTGGATCATCTGCTCTATGACTAACTCTGATATTGAATATTCTGTTAAAAGAAGTAATGATAAAGATAACTTAAATACTGCTTTATATATTTGTACTTGTCGTGATTTTAGAGTACGTCAATTACCATGCAAGCATATATTTGCTATATTAAGTCGATTTCAGATCTCTGAAGACAACATAGAAGAAAGTAATCAACATATTCAACATCGCATTAATATTTCTAGTTTTTCTAGCACTTATTATCTACCTACAAATTATATTAATATGGAAAAAGGTGAGTTCGAAAAATTACAGGAGGAACTTGCAGCAGAGTGGAATAATAAAAATGATCAAGACATTTATAGTCTGCGGCTTACTCTCCAACAGATTGTTCAAATGGAAAGAGCAAGAATTGTAAGAATCGATGTTGTACTACAAATTATTAGTAGTAATGAGTTTGAAACCCAAAATAATGCACCAAATATGAAATTTGAAAAGCAAAATAGATATTAATTTAAACTAAAACCTAATAAATTATGTTAAAAAGTATAGTATTATAGTATTAGAGCAATAAAAGTTTTTTTTAAATAAATTTCGGTAATAATAATTTTTTTTTTTTAATTCAGTAATAAAAAAACTAATTTTGTCTAACCTGATTTACAAAATAAAAATAAGGTTTCAAAAAGTTGACACATTGAATAGATTTAATATATATGAATTATAAATAATACTTTTTAAATACGTAGCCATAATAAAATTTGCTTTAAAAATTTGCTAATTGTTACATACTAGGATTATTAAATGTATTAATTGGTAGGTTTAAACCAAATTAGCAAATGCTTTATTGTTTTTTTAACTAGTTCATGTCTTTATACAGAATTCTTGAAGTTAACAATCTTTAATCATGGGACTATTGTAAACTAATTCATGATTAGTATTGACAAATCACCCAATTAAATTATAAATGACACTGTGTTTCGTAAGTAAATCCATTATAACAGAAAAATCACCAATAATCCTAATTTATATAGATATATAGTCAAATACGTACGTATAATATAAATCAAAAATATATATACAATCAAGTTTATCAAATACGCATAAACTTATAAATAAATCATTTTGCTAAAAATTTTAAAACATTTTATATTTTTATATATTCTATACACTTCTAATAACCACAACTAATTATTAATTACAAATCAAATTTTTCATAAGCTTGCGTTGCTAAAATTCCATCTTTAAAATTCCACATTCGATAAAACAAGTTTTTCTAAATCCCGGTTCCTATTAAACCTTCCCAGCAAAATACAAGATCTACAAAAAGAAAGTATTAGCAATGGTACTGAAAAATAACAAAAAAAAAGAAAAAGGCAAACTGGTACTTATCTTTAGTACCAATTTCAGGTTCAAGATCTCAACCGCGATCCCAATTAACCCTTCCCAGCAAAGCACAAGACCTACAAAAAAAAAAGAGAAAAAGCATTAGTAACAACTCTAAAAAATGACAAAGAAAAGAAAAAATGCAAACTAGTACTTATCTTGGTACCAATTTCGGGTTCAAGATCACAACCCTGGTCCAAATTAACCCTTCCTGGCAAAGCACAAGACCTACAAAAAAAAAAAAGAAAAAGTAACACCTTTAAAAAATGCAAACTAGTACTTATCTTGGTACCAATTTCGGGTTCAAGGTCTCAATCCCGGTCCCAATTAGCCCTTCCCAGAGAAGTACAAGACCTACAAAAAAAAAAAAAAAAGAGAAAAAGTAACAACTCCAAAAAATAACAAAAAAAAGAAAAAACACAAACTAGTACTTATCTTGGTACCAATTTCGGGTTCAAGATCTCAATCCTGGTTCTAATTAACACTTTCTGGAGAAGCACAAGACCTACAAAAAAGAAAAAAAGCATTAGTAACAACTTCAAAAAATGACAAAGAAAAGAAAAATGTGAACTGGTACTTATATTGGTGTCAGATCCAAGTTCAAGATCTCAATCCTGATCCCCATTAACCCTTCTCGGAGAAGTATACGATCTACAAAAGAGAAAAAAAAAATATTAGTAAAAGACAGTAAATAAAAAAAAAAAAGAAAAAGATCAAAGATCGAAAAGAAAGAAGATCAAAAAAAAAAGATCAAAAAAAAAAAAAAAAAAAAAAAATCAGAAAAAAAAAGTCAAAAAAAAAACTAAATAATCAAGATTATCATCTGCAACATAAATATAAATCATATACTTAAGATTAGTAGGCAGGATTGGAGACTTTAAAGGTGAATCAAGCCAACGAAATTTAAAAAGTTGGAAAGATATGACATTATTGTCTTGTCCAATCAGGGGTGATATTTACTTGTGACCAATTAAAAATACAAAAAAGTGAAGCGAAAATTAGTAAATGCCCCAACTAGGAGGTTACCTATTTAAACCCTCTGATCATAATCTAATTCCACCTGGTGGGGTCTTCTAACTTGATTGCTGAATTTTGTTTGTGCTTTAAAACTTACCAACTTGGTCTATCCTCGAGATAAACCCACTGGAGCCTTCCATATCCCATTTTGGCTAAGGCTCCCACTCATAGTTTGGGTTACCCCATTTAACTGCTATGCCCTTATAAGATTCACTTCAACCTCGGCACCTCTATTCAGACTTTTCTTTTCTTCAGATTCTTAACTAGTCTCTTTCTTACTTCCAGCCGGCAACCTGGAAGGGTTGGTCTCTCCAAGCATTAGATACTCTATAGATATCCCCCCTTGATACACGCTTCCAGAGCACATGTCTTTTTTCTCTAGTTTTGGTGACCTGGCGGTTCGGCTGATGTGCCCCCACTTAAAGACCTGGTCGCTTGGTTCTTTGGTTTCAGTCTCTAATTCCAAATTCAGTCTTCTTGTAGCACCATCAAAAGTTTCCATTACCTTCTCACTCAGGACTTCCCAAACAGGTTTCAATCATCGCAGTTTTTTGGCCTTTTATGCGCCAAAGCTCCTATATAAACATGGTGTTACCAAGATTACAGGTTCTGGGACCCAACTGATCAACCACAACCATCACCATATCATAGGCTTATTTTTTGAAAAATGTTATCTGTGGGATTTGAACTTTGGACCTGCTGCTTAGTGAGGTGATAACTAGACCACTTCACTAAGCTGCCACACCCTTGTGCTGTATGCTATTATTATAGAAATAAAGGTTATTTTATTAGAGAGTGCCGTATTAGAAAAGAAGATAAAAATAGAAGCTCCTGTGCCTATTCCTGTGATAGATATAGCTCCTTGTTATCAAAAAATCATCAATCTTATGAGCAATCTTGATCTAGAGATAGAAACAGATCCAGAGACCAAACTTCTAGTCATTATAGATATGATCAATCTAGAAGTTGAAGTAATCTCGAAATAGATCAAGAAATGATAGGGACTATCATTCTTTTAACCAATCCAGAAGCTATTTTTCTACCCCTTACCCTCAAGATGTTTATATCATTGATACTACTAATAATTATACTTATAAACAATTTGAAATATTTTTGGTTAATGAATCTATTCAAGAAGCCCTAGCTAGATATTTAGCTGAGGAAGCTAAAATTAAGACACAAATACTCTTTCATACTACTCCTGTAAAATACAATATTAAACTTAAAAGAAGATCTTATCAGCTGTAATTGACAGTGGTGCTGCAATTAGCATGATCTCTTATCAAACTGTTAAGGAACTCAAATTAAAAATAGAAGCTCCTTCGACTAGCCTTATCATATCTGCCACTGAATCCTCTGTTTGACCTTTTGGAATAATTAGAAATTTGCCTATAGAAGTTGAAGGCACTATTATCTTTCTTGATGTTGAAGTAATAACTGCTACTTCATATTTATTACTTTTAGGTAATGACTGGTTACAAAAAGTAGAAGCTAGTTATAATTAGAAAAACAAAGCTTATACCCTTAAGTAGAATAAGAAAAAGATTTATATCCTAACTACTTATAAAAATAACCAACCATTATCCACTCAACCTATAATTACTAATAAAAAAGAATTACAACAATTTGAACAAGAATATCTTAGCCCCGTAAATTATCAAAATAACAAAAATCGAAAGAAAAACATTTGCAAATTTACAAATACAAATAGTTCATATAGGTTTTTTGGTCTTAGGCCTTCTAAATATTATATAAAAGACTCTAACAATACCTATACAAAGCTGAAGAGAGATAGAAACACACTACTTTCCACTCCTGAAGCTTTCAAACCCTTCTTTATTCCTCTAACATCTTCTAACTACACTCTGATGGATCTTATTGGGACCTCAGACAACCAACTTGTAGAACAAAAATTCACTAAACTAGACAATCCACTACTACTAAAGAAGAAAAAGACAACTCCTAAACATATAGATGAAATTAACACTATGTTTAACACCACCACCACCACTTTACCACTTAGTGATTCACAAAATTTAGACCAAAGTAGAGAATTTAGCAAACCCCTATCAAAATTATCGATGACATCATCCAACCAAAACAACCAACAAATATGGGTGATAATCCAAACAAACAAGACAGCGTAGAAAATAATCTAAGCAAACAAGGCAGTGTGGAAAATAAATAAAACAAACAAACAAGTGTGGGAAATAATATAAATATCTCAATACCCTGAATCACAAGTATAGTAATTGATCATCACAACACACTCAACCCATTTCCAGACCTCATCCAAAACAACTCCTGGAACCCGAACCAACAACCACCAACTCCTAATAATCTCACACAACCAACTCGAGTAAACAAAGACCTAGACAATCACATAGATATCCAATTTAATACAACAATCGAATCTTCTGCATCTCCAAAGAAGTCATACAGTAGTATACTTACCTCCAACCTTCAAAAAAAAAATACATCAAGGATAACCAATCAGTTACTTGGTGTAACTCAGTTACTATTGCACTAGCAAAAGCACGCATACAGGACTTCAACACAACAGTCTGGAGCAATGACACAATGATTAACATCTTCTTATCTTCTGAGCTGCTTCAAAAATTTTTCTAACACAAAATTCAAACCAATCCAACCCATTACAACCTACCAAGTGCAATTACACCAAAATTTGAATATCTGGACTCAGCATTCTTTTGATCTTTTACAAAAAACAAAGAAACCCAATCACAGCACCAAAAAGAATTCAATTCACTTTTACAAATAGCAGTAAAAAAATATAAAAGACTATACAATGTTTACTTCATAAACAAATATAACAGAGACCAGATCTTTGCAAAACTCAAAGCCAAACTAGCAATAGACTTTATATACAATATAGACTTTCTGACCAACAGCCCACACAATTGTATTAGAATAATTACTTACTATCTCAACTTTGCCCAAATAAATTATATGAAGTTTGATCAACAAGACCCATACAGCATTACTTATTCCATTACCTCAAGATCTACTTAAGATTAATCTATCTATTTAGCAGATTCTTCCTTTTTCCCTACCAATTCAAGATTGCAAATTTACTTGAGCAAGTATATTAGCCTTACAAAAAATTTTTACTTTTGAGAAACTTCTTGACAGTTACTTTCTCACTATTCTCGAACCACTTTCAGACGATCCTGCTAATCTTTATGTAGAAATCAGGAACTTTTTTCCAATTACAGAATAGGCAAGACTACCTTTTCTCTCCAAATACCATGCAAAACTAATGAAATATTATATCATAGAGAGGATACCATCTAATTATTTTAACTTACCTGAAGCAAAACCTTGGCTTCCAACAACTTTACAGAATCTTACTTCAGCAGTTCGGCATCTATTCCCTTGTAATCTGTCTGATACTACAGAATTTCGTAGATATGTTGATATTCTTAGAGAGCACTATAGCTTCTGATACATTCCAAATGATTATTTTGTACAAAAGAAAATACTTCTAGTAGACCCATACTCTATCAAAACAACTGGAACTTACAATTTTCTGATTTCTGACACTCACCAAGCCAAAGAATTTGTAGCAGAAATCCAAAACAAATACAAATTCAATATTCTACTTCCACTAACCTACATGACTATTAACCCCACAAATAAACCTCAACTTCTTAGTGAACTTAACCTTATTACAGAAGTAAATTTAACAATACCAATTAGAAGCCCCAAAGCCTTGATCGATATGCTCGATTTCTGAGAGAATACTACTTTTTCTATCAAATCTCAAGCGAATAGATCAAAATCTATATCACTACAAGCACTTCAAAAAACCTCCACTTCCATCTCAGTTATCAGAAATTACTTCCTATTTAGAACAAACAAACCTCCACCACACAATTCAAATTTCAATTACTAAATACAAAAAGATTGAAAGCACTATTACAGAGCTATAAAATTACTTTAACTTCCAAAGCATACCTTCTTACCTTCTTAACCTCCCCAATTTACCAGACCTTCACTGGGATATTTTAGATAACTACACTTCTCTACTATGAATAAAAACCTACAAACCAGTCCACTATTAACTGTTTCTGACCCCACAGCCCCAAACATATCAATCTCTTCATCCAATCCTTTATCACCACATAGTAATCCACTTCTAATTACAAAATTTAATATTCACAAATATCTTAATATAGTTACCCACAATGCTCAAGGGCTTACTGATTCACTCAAACTTCAAATCTGGCTTGAATTTTGTACAAAAAACAATTACTATATTATTTTCATAACTGAAACCAAGTTAAAAGATTCAGCTTCAGAATCTCTTGCCAACCCATACTATAATATATACATATTAAACTTCTTACCTCACAATGAGAAGCAAGCTTCAGTACTGTAGTAGCCTTATACAAAGCATTACAACCATATATTCACAATATCCAAACTGTTCCAGGCACAGCACTATGTATAGATTTTCACCTACCTTCAAACAACAAACTCTGTCTTATCTCACTTTACCTACCTTCCAACCATCCTGACCAATCAACCTCAACACAAAATACAATCGCAAATTGGCTACTAGAAGCAAGATACAAGAACTAGTACACCATTACTCTTGGTGATTGTAACAACAACACAAGACATTGCAAAAGAACCTCAAAACTCTTCTCTACTCTACAGTCTCTATCCTCGACAAGCCTCCTTGACTTTTTTACCATTACTGAACCTACTTGGAAACACAGTTTACAACAAAGTCAAATCGATGATATCTGGGTTAACCCAGAAATCATATTAAATTTCAACCTACCTTTACTAATCAATTTAGCAGAAATTACCAATAGTGATTACAAAATAATCCTAACTACCTGAAAAACTGAATTCAACCTTAAACTTCCAAGATCAAAAAAAAAGAAATGAAAAATTTATCTTTATAACCAAATGAATTTAGATACTTGGCAAGACTTCTTACAAGCTGTCAAAAGAGAGTTTAAAATATTAAATATTTTATCTCTTCTGAAAAACTATGACCAACTCAACAAACATTGGAACAAATAATCAAATATAATCAAGAAAATTGCCAACCAGGAGATCCAACAATGCTCAAATCCTCTAAAACATTAAACGCTTTCTCCTCAAAAGCAACCAAATTATACTTAGCACTCAAAACAATCAACAATACACTTCGTACCTTCTGCTTTGTACAACCACTTAATTCAATACCCTTTACAACACTAAATATTAATACCCTACTTACCAAAATCAACTCTCTAACAGAAATGCAGATCATATTCTACCAACTCTCTAACTTAACTTCAAACTATACACACTTTTTTATGGGTTTAAAGAATCTAAAAAATACAATATGGAAAGCACAAAGCATCAAAACAAGAGCAGCACAAAGAGAAAAAATTAATTTTTACATACAATGATATTACAATAACATGAAAACAAATACCTCAAGGATGATTAACAGCATACTTAACTGATGAAAAGCAAATATCTCTTATGACAAAATAATTACTCTTGACAAAATAATTACAGATCTAAAGGAAGTAAAGCAAGCAATATGAGACTACTTCAACAATTGGACAAAATTCAACCTGACAAACCCAAATTTCAAACATGAGTGGACACTCTACCTACAACCTCTGCCAAACCTCTTTTCAAATATTTATAATAACCTTATCAAACCTATAATCCAAAGTGAACTATTTAACATTATCAGTACCTTTCCTACTCAAAAAGCTATAGATCTATCTGGAATATCTAACAAAATAATTAAACACTTACCTCATATTGCAATATCCTTGCTTCTTTTAATTTTTAATACATATCTAAAGCTAGAACAAACACCAAAAGGTTGGAAAATGGCTAACATATAGACTATTCTAAAAAAACAACACTACAACAATGACCTAAACTATACCTGCCTAATTATACTTATTGAACACACTCAAAAAATTTTTATCAAATTACTTATACTTCACCTAAGCCAGATATTTACTCAGCATCAAATCCTCTCAAAGAACAATAATGTAGCCCTTCCCTTCACTTCAACTCTTCAACCTATTCAAACCATAACACACATTATTGTATATGCTAATATCACCAATAAAAAATACTGGCTTTTAGCACAAGATATGTCAAAGGCTTACAATACCATCACATACTACTTCTTACCAAAACTCTACAATGTATTCATATTCTACAAAAATTTATTAATCTACTAAATTATCTTCTTAATAGCAGGAGAAACACTATAATAATGGATATAGAAAGAACAGAACCCTACAAAGTAAAGAATGGAATTGACCAAAGAGAAACATTCTTCCCAATACTTTGAATAATCTACTACAACCTTCTAATCAGCTGAATCAATATGATCTTCCAAGGTTATTTGCTAGACACAAACACATCTGATAACACAATAGCAACATATGCCTCTGTAGTAGCATACATAGATGATATAGTCTGAATTGCCAAAAACAAAACCAAATTACAAGATATATTAAAAATAGTTAACTCCTTCTTCTTATTTGCAAGTATCAAGGTCAATCTACACAAATCAACTTTAATTTTTAACAACTTAGACCCACAAGCCTCTATTACCTTCTAAGAACAACAAATTACAAATATTAAACCCAAGGATATTTTTCGCTATCTAGATGTCTGGCTCACATAATATCCCTCCTTAAAAGTAGCAAAAAGTCCTATTACTAATGAAATTATCTCAAATTTAAAAAACATTCAATATGCAAAAATTACTGACAAACAAGCGATCTATATTATCAACAATATAATCTTAACACATGCAGTATACCAAATACAAAGCACACACCTAATAAAATCTGCATGTTTCAAAATCACAAGATTCTACACAAACATAGTCAAACACAAGGCATGATTATTCCAATCAATACCCAATTCTACTTTACATCATTCTATGATTTATGCATTAAATACACTTTATGATATCCAACACAACAACAAATCAGAACTTTGGATTGCAGTATTCATACACCAGATTTTGACAATTCAAGTATCAAAATTTAACTACAACAACTCCAGAATGCTGCTAATTCCAACCTATCTATTCTTGTAGAAAAACTAATCTTTCCAGCAAAAGAATACAAAACTAATACTGCTCAATCAATAATAACTCTTCACAAGCTTAATATTCAATTTTTTTATCAAACCAACCTATGGCCAATTTCCAAACAATTCAAAGGTATCTTGATCAACTCAATTCTATCTTCAATCAAACATCCTGCGGCTATAAAAAGCAAGCTAAATACACACAACATTACCTGTATCAAGCAATTTCTAAACTACACAAACACCTATATACTAGACTGGCACTCTTTTTATTACAATATCCAAAAAATTTCTAGAGGAAAAACTCTTCGCTAGTTTAAGAATATTACAGACATAATAGTTCAGTTCACAAACCCTTCAACTATATTGATCTTTCCAAATCCCTTTATATTTGTACCAATTAACTTATCTACTGGCAAATAGATCATTACTTGTAGAAAAAAGTTTGGCAAAATTACAAGTTCAACAAACAATTTAGCAAAAATTAAACACTACACTTCTCATCCACTTAACCCAAAGCAACTCATTTCATGCCTCAGCTATCAAGAGAATGATTACTCATTTAAAACCAAATACTGCTATTTTAAAATATCAGCACAATCTATTTACAAAATTCAAGTCAACTGCAGAAGACAAATCCATAGACAACTAAGCTGCCTATTCAGACCTTTTATACTACTGCCCAAACAATACAACACTTGTCTTGCTTTGCCAGCTTTGGATTACTGTACAACTTATCGCTTTTTACAACTATTCAAAAACATACAGACACAGATATAAAAACTATATACCAAATCTACTTTTTCAAAATACCTACAATTATACATTACTATTAAATCAAAAAAAGTAAAAAACACAGACAAAACCAAAATCCCTTTTACACAAATGCAGTTCCAACACAACCAACAAGTCTGGCATATAACAACATATCCTTCCCTTCTCATATCTATACAACTTTCACAGCATTAGCAGTAATTTATACCATTCTCCCCTCTCAAATACAAATAACTATTACTATTGACAAAAGCTAGCTTCAATCCAAAATATAATCTATACTAAGTCTTCCTTCATATTACCAACAACATCTTTGAAAAATACTCTTTAACAATATTATATCTACAATAAAAGCAATCATTTTGGAAAAAAACTATAATATAAATATCAACCTAACAGAAAACAAAATCAAAATACTAACCAAAACACAACTCTCCCCAATAATCCCTCATACCAACTTCTCCAAAAAGGCTGATCTATGAAAACTATACAGTTAATACGTTTAAATACCACAAAACTTCACTAGTAGCAGCAGGGAACAATGGCTATTTACTGTGTGTTGGCGTAAGTGAAATAAATTTGAAAAGAGTCGCCCTTGAAAGCGAAGTCACCTGGCAGAAGACTATGGTGCTACCAAGCAAAGAAGTAGCAGATAAGCTCTGGAGCTTTGTTAAGTACTATAGAAGTCTC
>CAJVPU010001363.1:0-13123 GCA_910591775.1 Dentiscutata heterogama | reverse complement strand
CTATATTTGTTGTCTCTTTTTTAGTTTTGTTTGTTGTAGTATCTATTGGCTAGTCTACTTCGATTGATACTCCCAGCTTAGAACATTGTAGCCTGTATAAAAGAGAGTCGAAGTATATTCTCCAGAGTAGTGGTGATATCACTTCACCTTGGTCTATACCTTCTTTTGCTGAAAACCCAGTTGTAAGTCCAAATTAAGTAATTATTTTAATTTCTCTGTCATCAAAGAGTTCTAATATCAAATGAATTAGTTGTTGTGGAAGTCAGATTCTTTTCATCACTTTTTTTAGACTAGCCAGATTTACAGAGTCGAAGGCCTTTTTTATATCTAAAAACAGCATCTATAGTTCTTTATTCTTTTCCTTTGTTTCTTCTATTAGACTGTTTATCGTATAGATTGGTTCTTGTGTACTTTCTTCTGGGAGACCGGCAAAGTTTAAACCTTTTAAAATTTGTTTTTCTACTAGTATCGTACTAAGCCTTTTTTGTATAATCTTAATAAAACATTTTCTGGCTACTTCTAGTAGCATTATAGGTCTGGTGTTCTGTAATATAAGGTCCTATTCTGCTATTTTAGGGATTGAAAAGATCATTTCTGCTTTCTATTTTTTGGGGTATATACCTTCTTGTAGTATTAGATTTAGCAGGTTTATTATGTATTCTTGGGCCTCTTTTCTGAGTTTCTTAAGTAGTATATACTCTATGCCTGATAGGTTCAGAGCTGAGGACATTTGCATTGAATAGATTGTACTCTCCCAGTCTGCAATTGATACTTTGTTTAATACTAAGCTATACCACTCTTCTTGTATCCATGCCTTGGGGTTGTATTCTGACTCTCATTCTCTTGTTATATTTATTGCTAAGATTGTTTCTTTGTTGTATTGTGTATTAAAGTGTTGTACTACTGCTTGCTTTACCTTTTCTGGCTGGTGTATAAGTTGGGTATGACTGGGGTCTGCTAGATCTCTAATTAGTACTCTGTCAATTGAGATTTTTTGCCAAGAGCATTCTAGTATACTACAGAGCATTAGTTTGTCTTGTTTTTCTATCATTTCAAATCTTCTTTCTATATATTCTCTAATTTCTTTTTCTTTCTCCTTTCTTTGCTCTAAGATCATTTTATTTTCTAAAACCTTTATCTAGCTTTTAATTTCATTTAGCCAAGCTGTTTTCTATCTAATTTCTACTTTGGGAATAAGGGTTTCATTGAGGTTATTGATTCTATCTATTAGATTGTTAACTTCTAACTTCTTTGTTGGGTTTATGTTACTAGTTAAATTCTTGGTCACTCTTCTTCCTAGTTTATGAAGTTCTTTGATCCACTTATATCTAGGGTTTCAAGTTACTAGTTTTTGCTTTTCTTCTAGTTTGTTTTTAATTCTCTTGGAGGGAAGAGACTTGCTTGCTGCAGTGTGAATCCACCTAGCTAGTTTTTCCTATTGGCTATTTATTTTTGTTTTTGCTATATCAGAGATAAAAGGTTTTTTTTTCATTTCTTTGTTTTTTTTCTCTTGAATGTATTTTTCGATGAGGTTTTTCTATTTATTCCAGTCCTCTGTAGTTGCCTTGTTATATAGATAAATTTTTCACATACTAAATATTGTTTCTTTTTGTACGCTTTGGGGTCTTGTGCTTATTAATGGCTTCATAAATAGGTCCGTCTATACTAGGTAGTGATCACTTCCTATGCATAAATCCATTTCTTCAATATCGCTATCACAGACTGTGCTTTTGAGATCTGGGTCTACCTATATGTAGTCTATTCTTGAACTGGATCTGCTATTTGACTAGGTGCATTTGTTACTATTGGGGTTTACTAGTCTAAATGTGTCTACATAACCCAATCTTTTAAGCCATTTTATTAGAAGAGAGTGGGATGGCTTTAATAAGCTACTTTTTCCTTTAGTTATTTGTGTATCACCTTCTATAGCAGTCTCCTTTGTATTTAGATTGCCTCCTATTATCATTTTCATTTTTATATTTTTTTTAATAGCATCTAATGCAATTCTTTTAGGTGTACTTCCTTGTCATTGGGTGGAGTGTAGACTACCCACAATATAAGTATAAAGCCTTTGAAAGTGAATTTGGCTCTAAGTAAGTAAGTGTCTGGAATGATTAGTTCTATTAAATGCCTGTTCTACTTCTTTTTAATTAAAAGTGCTACTCCTAATCCTTTTCGCTTTTCAATTTGCTTTTTTGTTGTGTATATTTGATTTTCTTTTAAGTTGACTCTGTTGAGTTGTAGTTCTTTGTTGCTAATATTAGTTTCTAATATACCTATGATATCTAGATTTTTTCAGAAACCTGTATCTATTAGCTCTTGAAGTTTAGAGATATTGTTTTTGATTCCATTTATATTGTGAAACCCTATTTTGAAAAAGTTTAGATTTATTTGGTTTAACTCCTCTTGTAGTTGATGAGTGTTGACTATATTATCTTGTTCTGTACTGTTTTGTATACTTTGGATTTGTCTATTTTTTTTAGTTAATATTGTATTCTTTGTTTTGTTTGGTTTTGTTGTATCTTCTTTTTCAGAATAAGCTCTTTTTTTTTTTGAGGATATTGTGTAGTGCTTATTCCTGTTTGTTAAAATGCCCAAGATGCCTTTTAGAAGTAATCAGCAAACTGAGTTTGCTTTTCTTCAAGAATATCAAGTCTTTTTAAGATTTTTTGGAGTAGTGCTATCTGATTAGAGTTTTTCTTGTTTAATGTCTTGTTTTTGTTTTGTATACTGTTTCTTGTATCTTTAGCTAAAGGTTTCTTGTTTCTTTGTATATCAGTTCTTGGATTCTCTTTTTGTCTATTTTCATTCCTTTTAATCTTTTTGTTGTCATTAAAGAACCTGATTGTTTTAGTAGTAGTATTTGTATTCTCCAGTTTTTTGTCTGAGCTGTGCTTGTTGTAAGTTTCTAATTCGTAGATAGGCTGTTTTCTCTTGTTACTGTCTGTAGTAAGGCTTTTGTGTATAATGGGGTTGTTTAAAATTCTGTTTGTACTAATATCTCTGAGCATAGCTTGCCATTCTAGTTTGGTGTTAAAATAGAACAGGTTGTGCTTTTGAGCTTGTACAAGATCATCTTCTGTTTTGAAATAGATGTGTGCCCTTCTACTTTGGTTTCTATTACAATTGTTTAGTTGCTATAATAATAAACTATCTATTGCTATTTTTGGAACATTAATAATAGTAGCTCTATATTTGTTTTTTTGCTCTAATTCACTATTGTTAAATTTTTCTGGAGTTGTTCTGTATATTTTGTCTTGGTCTAAATAAATTAACCAATTCTCTCTTAAGAAGCTTTCTTTTTTCTTTATGTTTGTTGTAATTTTAATATATGCTGCTTTAGAATTGTAATTTTGTTGCCAGGTGAGAATCGTTGTAGTGCCAAAGTAACTAAGATACTTTTTAATTTCTCTAGCACTCATTTCTTTAGGAAGGTCCCATAGTGTAAAATAATAATTTGTTGTATTTGTAGCTGTAGTAATTGTAAAGCTATCTTTTAGTACTCTGTAGATATCTTCATAATATTTAGTTTTTTTCCTTGTAAGTGGTTCTTTTCTAGGCTGCTTTTGTAAATTTTGCCTTTTATTGATGAATTCTTCTAGCCTATAGTCTAAGGCTCCAGCTTCATTTTGTAATAAGATGTCTTTAGTTATTTCTGCTTTACTTTCTAATAATATGCTTGTATTTTCTTGGTCTGTAAAGCTTTTCTTGCAAGAGGTTCCCACCTCATCAATTAGCATTTTGTCATTGAATTGGTTTAGTTGCATAGAAGAAAATTCCATAGAAATTTGTTTGGCGCTATTGCTGTCCTTATTAATTTTTGTTTGTGTTAAATTAATCTCCATAGGGGTGGGTCCTGCTTTAGCTAAAACTATGTTGTTTAGGAGATATTTGGAGTCAGGTTTATCTTCTATTAGTTCTTTTTCCTCCTCTGTTACTGAATCTTCTCTTAGCTTTTTTTGCTGGGCCCAGTTATATATATGCAGAATTTCTCTTATAGTAGCTATTAAGTAGAAATCCTCTATGCCTAGATATGATGTGATTTTTTTATCTTTTTTAAGAATTGTTGCATTTTGCTTGTTATACAGTAGTGATCTTTTCTTCTCATTTTTGTTGGAAAAATTTTTAAATTCTTCCAAAGCTAGCATTTTACATGTTTTGTTTTGTTTGTTGTTATGTATGTGTATATGTTTGTTGTTTTGTTTTGTTGTTGTTGTTTTATTATCTATATAGCTTACTAATCTGTTTATTTTACTTTGTTTATTTGTTTATTCCCTTTTTGTGTTAGTTTGTTTTGTTGTGAGTGTGATCTGTGCAATAGGGTGTAGGCAAATTTCCCAAAAGTACAGAGAAAAGTTTTTAATGTTTTTTACAAAGTGAGAAAAAAATTAAAATTCTCCAAAAATGTGTATTTCTAAGTTTGTGTTGAGCCAAGCTGTTCTAAGAAACTTTGATTGGTTTTTCTTGCCCGAACTTTTTCTTTAAGGCTATTTTAGATGTTTGCTTAGTACTAAGGTATTCTAAATCTGGATTTTCTTTAGCTTCAGTTTTGGGCATAGTAATCATCAGGAAGAGTTCTGAAAGCTGAGTACTCATATTGATCCTAGTAGTACTATTGAACTTAACTTTTTCTTCAAAAGCAATATCAAATTTCAAATAATCTTAGTTTATTTTTTCTCAACAAACTTTACAAGATGCAATCTTATTTAAAACACAGCTATTAATTGGATCACATATGTATATCAATACAACCTTCAATCTATTATCCTAGGTGACTTTAATATCCAGAATGCTACTTTTAGCTTCTTATCTAAATTCAAACTTATTAACTTTCTATACCACTCTAATATGTTTGATATTAAAGCACATCTTCAAAATATATACTTTACTTGGTTCAATAGTACACAATTAAGCAGAATCGATTATATTTGAACAAACACTTTCAATCTATAATTTCTTCTTGATTATAATCTTGACAACAGTAAAACTAGCACTCTTAGTAACCACTTTATCATCTTAACCTTTTGAATCTTTCCTAATGCCTATAGTAAACCTTTCTGTATTTACACAAATATTAGCTACAGAATCTTTAACTATAAAGCTACTTCTAATAAGCAGTAGCTTGAATTCTCTGAGCTAACTACACAATTAATTCACCAAAGTTACATTTCCTTTTCTCCTAATTCTCCTGATAGCATTAATACTATTTGGCATAAATTACAACACAATATTATACAAACTACAATTAGAACTATTTCTAATAAAATATCTCATAAACATAGCTACAACTATCAATACAACTCTCAATATTCTGCACTTTATCTTGGTCTCAAAAAACTTGATCATCTCTTTAAAACTTTTTACAATCAAAACAACTATAATTACTCCAACCTGTACCTCCTATATATCAACTTTCATATCCTAATTATTAATATATATTCTAATTGCAATCTCTCTTCACTAGATTTTCTTGACTTTCCTACTATTCAATCCTAGCTACAACATCATAGGACGACATTCATTTGATTGGTTAATTTTGTAGATCTACCTGTGATTTTCCGGTAATAATTAACCAATCAAAATACATAATTTTTAACGTACACGTATATTTAATTTTAATTAATATTTTTTTTTATGAGCTGAAGACTAATTAAAATCTCGATATAGTGAATTTTACTAATAAGCTCTCGATATAGTGAAGTTTTAAAAAATTTTTATTAATGAAACCGATCCCTTCACTATAACGAGTTTGACTTGTATGTAAAATAGTAATTTTTCTTTTTGTCTTCTAATATATTTAAGCTATGTACGCAAATACTAAAATATATAGCATTTATATTAATGCTCATCCGGAAGACAGCATCAAAATGGAAATGAAGTTGAAAAAGACGAATATAAGGCATACATTCATACCAAAAGATAGGATACGCAATGAAATGCATAGACTTGGATATTACTATCGAATGGAATTGGAATCGAAAAGAATGCACAAAAAGCATTCGTTTTTATTATTAAAAGTCTGCCAGTTTTGAGACATATTTATGGAGTGTTTCATATTGGTCACTGTTACCAAAATGAAAGACACACAACCATTGTAAAAAATAATAAAAAAATTTAATATGTAATAAGAATGAATATGATGTAACAATATCAAATTGTATTCAAATGTATTTTATTAAACAAATATACAGTAAAAATAAAAATTTCAATAAATTATAAAACTATAATTATTGCTGCTGAAATTTTCGCAATGCCTCTTCCAATTCAAACGCCTTATATTTTACTTTCTCAAATTCATCATTATCATCACAAAGAACTCCTTCAACTCGTGTCTCCTTTTTCTTTTTTTTTTTTTTTTTCAAGAGATTGCAAGCTTTCTAATAGAGATTGGACGTGTTTATCAACGCCATCTTTCAAAAACGAGAGACAATATACACATATAAATCTATTGTTAGCATAGCAAGACTTATGATAACCATGGCCACAAGATAGAACAACGGGATCTGTATTAACAAATGGAGAAATAGAACAATTAGACGCATCACAATAATGAAACGGATTGGGTGTATGTGAAGTATTAAAACCCAAAGGAAGATGACATAATTGCGCTTCTAGCATATGCATCGCAGGTAATGGAACGGTAACATTGTCGACTTTCTGCTTTTTGGTTGAAGACGGATTCACTATAGCCTGTAATGGAAGTGTTAGTGGTGATTTACCATGAAATAAACGAATGTAAATTTTTAAAAAACACTGTAAAAAAAAACAAGCACATTTGTTTGTTAATGCTGAAATATCACGCGCAGAATACTCATAAGCCGCCCATGTCGATGTGTGTGCAAAGTTTTCCCTAAATCCACTATCGTCTAGACGCAAGCGATTAATACAGCGTCCATATTTAATTATTTCTTGTTCTTCTGTATGCCTCTGCGTAGGAAACTGTGGAATATCTCTACAGTTGAATCTGAAAACTTTGGAAGTTCTGCTTTAATAACATCCAAAATCGGGTGATTATTAAACTCCCAGTAGAAGATATCCGAAAGAAACATTAACGGTGCTTTCATATAATTCTTGCGACTAAATTTTAAAAAAATTGCCCAAGCACGAAAACAAGATTCTAAGTAAGTATCAAAATCACCAGATCGGAAAAACACAGCATATATATCAAGAACTAAAGGAATCATATTATCAAGTAAATCTTTAAGTGCAAGATACTCAGCATCTTTGCACAAAGGACCGAATTTGGCTTCAACATTTGCTGCAATTAACTGCCAAGCGCTGCGAGATATTTCCAAAAGTAGATTTATACGCCATGGCTTGGGAGTTTGCGCAAGGGGCTTTCGTTCTCCAAAGATATATCCGTACATAGCCGAAAAAAATGGTCGATACTGAAGAAACACCAATTCACGGCTGTTTAGTGAAATATGAAGAGGACCTATGATAGAAAGAAAAGACAATATTTGATCAGTAATATTTGATAAATTTTGATGACATATAAAACGTGAAATTGCCGTTCGAAGATGAATCTGCCCAGGCCAATCTGCGACAACAGGAATTATATATCTCTCTTGAATATACTGCTGTATCGATGGAACATTCACAACTGTATTAATAGCTTTGATGTATGCATCCATAGTATGAAGGTCATTCTTTTGCAAGTCAATAAGAATAGTATCCTTCATTGAACGAGAACTTCGTTTTTCTTTTAGCCTAACATCATAGCTATGTACAGTCAATTCTTCTAATCTTGTATCATCATCGACTATATGAAATCCCCAGCGACGATTATGCGAAAGACCATAAAACCTCATAAATCTGCTTTCGATATTTGTTTTAATTAATTCAGCATCGACAAGCAGAGGGTTATGGATATTCAACTTCGGAATCACACATTGAGTCATAATAGGATTCATTAAAATCGTCGCTAGGTGTGCAGCAGTTGATGTAGTAGTAGTATCTGGTGCTCGCTCCGTATGAATACTATGGTAATCGTCAATGTTTAATACCATAGCATTCTCTGCACATTTGGCAAGTGCAGAATTAACAGTTTCTTCATGTTCTTCAGATATAGTTGATTTAAGTCGTTGGACCGTACGAGATGTTGTGGCTATACCTAAATCAGAAAAAGTATCTATACAAGCATTAGAAGAACCAAAAGAATCTAAAAACTTTGCAATATCTGTCTTTACATCATTCACAAACTTGTTACGGATTCCACAAAGAAAATAACAAACAAAAAGAAGCTGCTTTTTAGCCCGTGCCCTTGAATCTTGATTTTTTGATGATGAGTTGGATGACAAATACAATTCAGTAAAAAAACTTTTTAATCGTGCATCTTCACTCTCCATGGTTGATCGAAATTCATCAAAAGAGTATATGGATTGTCTTTCTTCTTTATTTTCACGAGTATACAAAAGATCTGTTAATATTTTTATTGACTCAGAAAAAGTAAGATTAGTAGTGCTCTGAGCTTCGTTAGTCTCACTAGTTTCGGTTAAATCTATAATGGCTTGATCTTGTAAATCAGGTTGTGTATGCTGAGATGGAGTCGAACTATTCACCACGATCATATTGTAACAAGTTAAGCAAATCGTATCACCTATTTGAAGATAAGGAGGTAAAGTATTGTTAGCTTGTCCTTTGTTAATAACAAAATCAGTTACTCTTTTCCAACGAGTTGACGACTCTCTTTTGCATGCAGTGATTGTGCATGGTCCAATAATAGGCATCATTGTCTTATAAGTGAAGTCTTTCAAATTTTGGATTATTTTGGATTAATTTTAACAGTGAATAATAACGTTCGCTTAGAGCTAGGAATGGCTTTCACAGCGATTTTTTTGTTAGTGAAACGTTACGTTCTCAAAAAGTACTTTAAACTGTATAAATAAGTTACCGAGGCAATTGATCTGCATCAGCCAATCAGATGAATGTCGTCCTATGAGCTGGCTCCAGCTTTATACAAGCCATCACAGCACTTCTCAACTGATGTCTTTGGTTACACACAATTCTCAAGCAGTAGAAGGAAGGAAGAATTTATTCTATTTCTAAAAAACTAATCTTTGATAGCAATCTAGCTAATACCAGACCCATAAGCTTAATCGAACATACTAAAAAGCTTTATACCAAACTTTTCACCAACTATCTTAACAATACTCTATCTACAAAAGAAATCATATCTCTCTTCAATTATATTGTGCTTCTAGGCAACTTCACCTCGATCCCAATTCATATTTTAAACAATATCATAAAAGATACAATATACAACTCCAACCAACTATGGATCCTATCACAGGACATAAGCAAAGCCTATAAATCTGTCAATTTTAGCCTATTTCAGAAATCTTTTAGCAGAATCTGTATGCCCCAGCCTCTTATTAATATTCTGACCAACCTTCTCACAGATCAATCAAATAGAGTTATTACTAATCTTGGCCTTACTAACTACTATACTGTTCAAAATAGAATTAATAAGAGTGAAACTATTACCCACTTATATGGAGAATCTACTATGACCCACTTATCTCCAAAATTTTCTAACAACTTCCTGGCTACACTATGCATATATTATAGCAATCTAGCCTTATATCACCCTCTACCAAATGGCTTCCTCCAATGTTTGATATCAGTACTTGCCTATATAGACAATACTTTTTGGATAGCCCAGTCCAAAGAAAATTTAGAAAGAATAATCCAAGCTGCCTTATTATTTTATAGCATGGCCAATATCCAAGTCAATCTCTTCGAATCCATCTTTATTTCAAATCAAACACTAGCCAAATATTTCCTTTCTATAAACAAACCTAACATCAATTCCTCCCAGCCAGCCTTTTAAGTTTTTTGAATACTGATTCACACTTAACAACAAATACTCTAAGCAAATCAAACTAATTCAGAACAAGGCCCTCAACTTAGCTTACATAGCCAACTCCAGACAAACAGATAATCTATATCATCAACACAGTTATAATCTCCACAATTGAATACAAAATTCACAACATTATTATTTTACAATTAATATACTTAAAAATTCTGGTCAAGTACTTTATAATTGCTAAGTACAAGGCCTATCTGTCTCAGTCAATCCCCAATAGCACTATGCTCAATCACAACATTTATAATATTTACAACATCTGGGACATACAGCTTTAGCACTACACCAGCAACTTCTTTCTCAGAATCAACAACAGATCCACACTTAGAACTACTACTCACATTAGACTCCAGTAGCTACAAAACAACTTATGGTCTACAATCAACATCCTACAACACCCCAGCCAACTATCGAGAGGCCCAACAAATACACTACTATATACAAGCTAATCCAACTACTCCAACAAGCAGAAATTAGCATAACAACTAATCTTAACTTAGCCTGGCCTCAGACAATTCAGAATAGCAATACACTACTTGAATCTATACTATCTAAAAGTACCAAGTATATAACATTTAAACAGTAGCTTAGAAACAAGCATATTATTTTTTTAGAACAACTAACAACTGCAAATAACCTATGCCTACTTGAGTGATAGCATATCTTCTCCAGACTCTTACATTTTTCCAAGAGAAAAAAACATACTAGTTTTCATTTCTAGAAAATACTATAATTAGTGACCCACAGTACTGCACTATACATATACAATACTAACTACAAAGCATAAACTCATTTGCATTTCAGTCTAATTCTATTTTCAAAAAATTAAAACCATGGATTCTTACCTACTAATACAACAAAATCATTATTAGCCAAATAAAAAAGAGCCTTAAACAAGCCAACACAGTCTCAATCACATATTGGCAGCATGATATAAACACACAACATCATCTTTTATACCATTTACCACCTATTATATAAAGCCCATGCCTTGGTTGTAAGCTTAACTCAAACTATCTAGCTAACTACTATACTATCGAGATGTCTAATATCATATCTACACAATTTTTAGGCAGGAAAACAACTAACAAGAAAGTCAAACTCAATGCAAACTATATTGATCTTCTATACTCTACAGCAATTAAATATTTATTTAGTATTCCACCACCTTCTAATATTAATATGTAGATTCTTTAGTCTCAATACTCTTTTATACTAGCAAAGCATGCCAACTACTAATACAATATTTACTTTACAATAGCAACAAACAATCATTTACCTTCTATACCAATGGCTCTATTACAAATATTAGTACAAGCAACTGCTTAATAGGAATTGGTTGGGTGCAAATGTACAACAAAAAAATCATCAATAGCTTTTTGACAAGAATTCTTAACTGGCCTTCTTCCTACAAGGCAGAGCTTTTTGCAATCTTGTTAGCCATTTTTATACTTCTATACAATACCAGAGTCGATATTTATACTGACTTCTAATTAATCATTTCCAAGTACAACAAACTCTTACTTACCTCCACCAAGTCTTCCAAGTACTTTAAGTTTAACTACTGGCCTATTTGGCATAAACTTTTTAATACCACTAGGGCCTTTAATATCCAAATTACCTTTCACAAGGTTCTAGCTTACTTAGATAACTTATTTAACAATAAGGCAGACTCACTAGCCAAAGCCTACTTGCAACTTACAATATACACCCTTGACTTTAACCACACAAATATATACAATCCAAATTTTGTTATCTAATAGAAAAAACAATATATAGAAAAGCCTACTAGACAATTTGTCAAACACATCAACAAAGCACTGATAGTAGCTATCTGGTCTTTACAAAAGCGCAATGTAGAATGGGAAGACCATATTCAAACAATCAATTGAAACTCTACATGGTATTATATTAACAACAACCAAAAAGTCATATCCAATATTACATTCCCCAAACTAAGTCATATGAAGACATTCAGAATCAAAACATGCTCAACAAGCTGCCAACATTCTTTCACCTTTATTTTATTATACCCAAAACCTACAAGACTGATACATGTTTCTTATACAACACATCTGAATCATCTACTCATTGGCTAATCTGCAAAAACCTACAGGTTCTTAACCAAATCATTGACTTCTCAATTACAAATATAATTATAAAACATTGTAGTAGCCTATCAGCACATCAACAGTGTGCTATAGTAAACCTTATTAAAACCTACCCCTCCTTCAAGCTAGACTACACAGCTACTTCACAATCATATTTGCTACTTACCACTCTTAAAGAATTTATCTTACTTGATCTATTACAAGCATTTCAACTACTCAAAATACAACACAAAGAGGCAGCCAACATTATAATCTACATACTACTTCACATATCCTCTGAAATTTACAAGCAAATATGAAAATCTTACTGTGAAAGGTTTGCAAAATAGAAAAAACAACACCAAATATTAGCCCGACACCAAGAAACTTCAAACAGGCAAAAACAGGCCCCTGTTCCTATTCAGGCCCAAGAGAAAAATTCACCTTTAGCTGCTATTGTGGTTTACTGGACCAACAGTATGACAATAGCAACAACTGTCTATTAAAAGGCCAAGCCCAACTCAAATACAATCAATAGTTCACAGTGTTGATAAAATATAGCATGCCTCCAAACTATATACTCTCTATTAAAATCTAGATAAGTCTTGACCACTCTAGTTGGTTTAGGTCGCAGATAACTAGCTCAAAGCTTTTAGTTTGAGTTCTAATTCTTGCATATAGTTTATAGCTATTTGTTTCTATACAAAGTTGGTTTCTACATCTCATGTAGCTATTTATATAAATAATTTAATAAAGATATAAGCAAGGCCTTACCTTAAAATCAAAAAAAAAAAAAAAAAATTCAAGATCTCAATCCAATCTTGTCCTAATTAGTAATAGTAATACTACTTATACCAATTCTACTATACTTACTTCTAATTTAACACCTTTATCTGAAAACTTTTCTAATTCATTTATATCTAATTTCTCTTATAAAGTAGAAACTTAATATTCTAACTAGATTAAATTTTCTTCACACCTCTCTTTTATTCTTACTTATTCTCAAATTTAGGTAAGACTTAACCACTCTAGTAGATTTAGACCACAGATAGTATTTAGATTTACTTAGATATATGTCTGAGTTCTTCTTCTTAGTTTTATATTTAAATGAACAAAACTTTTTGTCAATTATGTAAAAAGTTTTTATTAAATTTAATAAGGC
>CAJVPU010001362.1:0-13123 GCA_910591775.1 Dentiscutata heterogama | reverse complement strand
TGTTACATTGGTTAAAGACGTTCTTGAGCCAAAAGTTTGGAATTATTTACTAAATTATTTTAAAAAATGAGATTTTTTTTTTTTTAAAAAGTATAAATAAAAAAGTTTAATATAACTTTTCTAGTCTTTTCTTTACTTAAAAGAAAAAAATGAACTATATAATAATTAATCTTTTCGGTGTTTCACGAATATCTCTTAAACATAACTTTGTTAATATGGCTGTGCGTATGTACAGTACGTATTTTGTATGATTAGATTTTTTACTCAAGAATATAACCTGATTTTTGCTATTGTTCTTTTTTACGGTGTTACCTGTTACAACTTCTTATTAATGAATAAAGATAATGATCAACTAAATATATATGGCAATATATATGTATATATATATATATAAGAGAGAGTTTGCCAAAAATGAATATGCAAAAGAGGTCGCTTGTTTGTATGCCATAATGGTCACACACTACTATACTTTATTGAAGAAATTAGTAGTTTAGGTTTTACTATTTACTAAATTAATTTAATGGTCATTACATACCAGGGGTATATTTTGTACATTAATATCAATAGATAGATACTATACGTAAACCCATGAAAATACGTATTATAATTGAGTAAACATCTTTCTTTAGGCATAACTTTCTATTTATTCTTCTATTATGAATTATAAATTAGTATGTACTTAAATTATTTTGTACAGAATAAACATGTAAACTATACAATAAAGTGTCAAATTAGGACAATTAGATCAAGGCATACAAGACTTAATGGGATCAATATGCCCGTAATTATTTTACAAATTATTTTACAAATTATTTTACAAATTATTTTACAAATTATTTTGCAAATTATTTTACAAATTTTACAAAATATTTTACAAAATATTTTAATTATTTTTACAAATTATTTTTACAAATTATTTTTACAAATTATATATTAAATTATTTTACAAATTATAACGATAAATATAAATAAAAACATATAAGAAAATTTTTTGTTTATATTTATTAAGATGCATATTTTTACCAATCGGAATAGAAGTTCGGATTATCCGGAGCTTAACAAAAGTTAATAAATATACCCCGAAAATTATTTGTTGTGTTATTTAAGATTTATTAGCCGATCGTGGAGTTAACACATAATATTTTTTAAGGTATGCATGTAAGTACGTATTACGTCGGTTATTAATGATTAATCCAGTCGTTTACACCGAAAAAAGATAACTCTGAGTAACTGCGTAAATGTTTACACAAATAATTTAACTTTAGAACCGAAAGTGACCTAAATCCTTGTTTACTATGTTAAAAAATGATTTAAAAAATGATTAAAATCAGGTTCTAATAAAAATATGGTAAATTTTGATTATCATAACAAATTAAAGTAATTCACCACGTTTGAATTAAACTTTTTTTTCTTTAAGAAAACCTTTGGTAAATCATAAAATTTTTGTAACTTTAGAATTAGATTTCGTACTACCAAAAAAAAAAAAAAAAGAAAGAAAAATTGTAAATATTACTGAATCAGTGGTACAAAATAAATCTATACCGAATAAATTGATATACAGGTATACAGCATGTATAAGGGTAAATAACAAGTTCGAATTTTTTTTTTAAATCATCGTTTAACGTTAATAATGTTTAAAAAAACGGATTTTGTAAATAACAGGTTTTATGGTACGGCGATAACATTTTAAAATTTAGATCTTTTTTTTTTATCCATAAAAGAAATCTTTACATCTACAAATTTGGAAAGTGAGATTTTTTTTTTCGCCGTATGTACGTAGATTAAGCACTGACAAAATTTTGATGATTGACATACGTACGTACCAGGTATGTATTTAAGTTATGATATACTTAAGATATGTACGTACGTACTGTACAATAAATACATATGTAACATATATACAGAATTATGTATGGGTATGGAAAAATGAGTTATTATTTGTAATAACGTACATTACGGAAAAATTTTGAAATCATAAAGTTTAGTAGCAGGTAACAAGTAATAAGTAGTAAATAATTACTTGATCTTGGAATTTTCTAACGAGAAATGAAATATATATTTTTTTTTTATAAAGGAAGGTCAGCAGGACAGTTGTGAACAAAACAAGATGATATTATGTATTTCTTCTTGCTAAATTGATTTTTAATGATACGTTTAATCATCTGATTTTGTAAATTTTGATAATGTTTACTTTATTAATAAATTTGTTGTTCCTTAATAATGGAGCACAAAAATACAAAAAATACAAAAATTCTTGTATAGATATATTTCATTAAAACGAGAACACAAGTCAAAGGCGTAAATAAATATATATATAAAATCACAAGATTATTGTTAGATCATAAACAAATTTTAATGAATACAGTATATATTATGTTATTTTTTGCGTAAATTTAATGAGTCTAATTTAAGATTGTTTTAAAATTGATCAAAAATTTACGGATCATAGTTTTTTTTTTTTTAAAGAGATTAAGCCGATGATGATATCATGAGTATTCGTCGTTTATTGGAGTATTTTAAAATACGCGTTTATGTATGTAAATATTGTAGGGTGTGGTAATAAATACTGTAGGATATATTGTAATATGTATTGTATATAGTATGTATTATAATATGTATCGCAGTACGTATCGTAGTATGTATCGTAGTATGTGCTGTACACATACTTATGTACTTATTTGCCATTAATGTATGATTCAAAAGAGTCTAGTATCTAGTTAAACTCGTATTATGTAAATCAAAACCGCATGTGAGCACGAAAAAATTAATACGTATATAATTTGAAGATCATTGAAGGATCTACATAGAATTCTACGGAAGCAATGAATCGACAGAAGCGAGAAGCGATGGAAGCGACGAGCGTGAAAAAAAAAAACATAAGAGCATACAGTATATGCTAAATGTGTATATACTGTATTAGTATACATATTATTTAACATAATTATTAGCGTCATTATTTTTAATATTCGGTGACCATGTTTATATGTAAATGATTGATGCAATAGTTAAACGCGTACTTAATCCAGAATGGTAATTTTTAATAATAAACCTAAAAAAAGAAAATTGTTTAAGTTGTCATTTCATTCATAACTATCACGGTACTTACGTGAGTACTTACGTATGTATCAGTCTATTTATTATTTTATTATCTTTGATAAAAAAGATACGCACAGATGTAAAATATTTATTTGCGGAATTTATAGTGATATCATTTTAACTTAGCGGATGGTATGCATATTTATTTATCCCTGTCTTACTGTTTATTATATTCTTTTGCACGATTAGAATTTATAGATTTTGTTGTATCATTAATGAATATAGGTATATTAAGAAATAAGGTTGAGAATTTTGTTTTTTTCTAAATTCTAAAAGATTTACGTACGTACGTGTCACGAAAGTCCCTTAGGTTACTTTCTTTTCTTGGTAATCTATCAAAAATAAAAAAAAAATGAAAAAAAAGTAAAAAATATAAAATAAAAGGTAAAATAAAATTAAACTAACAATAATAAAAAAAAAAAAAAAAAAATTGTATCACTATTTTTAAAACTATTTCATTTATACGATTTTATATAACGTTGGCACCGTGTTTCAGAGTCACAATTGGATGATTGCGGGAATTGGTTAATGATTCCTGCAAGTCTACAAGGAGATGAGATACCATATGGGATTAAATTTTTTTATTCTTTACGCCTGATTAGGTCATTTTAAAGGTTAATCAGAGATTTGTTAACGATGAAACTTGATTTTTTTTTCATTGCATTGATCTGCTGACCAGATAAATGAGTTACCATTAACAATCATCTAACATTGTGAATATTATGCTAAATGTATTATATATGTAAGGGTTAGATTAATTATTTGATTTATTATCGTTATATGTTAGGTATTTTTTTTTTTTTGTATGGGCATTTCGGAAATATCAATTACTCGGCTCGTTACTATGTGGCTGATCAATGATCTTATAGGTTTGACGTGATACGTATTATCTGTAATCGGTTATGTACGTACAGTACATACATACATACACACGATGAACATATGAAAAAATCCACGGATAAAAATAATAAAGTAAACGAATGATATCTTTCCGTTATTAGACATTTTAAGTTTTTTTAGTACTTTTATATGTAGATTTAATTTTGAACTTTCATGGATAACAAAATAAAAACAAAAAAAAAATCTTGATTTATTCTTGTTACAACAAAATTGTTATGCGTAATATTGCTTTGTAGATCATTCGGGTTGAGCCATGTTTAAATTATACCTTACATACTTTATACTTACATACTCTATACTTGCGTACTCTACAACACTTACGTACTCTACATACATACTCTACAACACATACTCTACATACTCTACAACACATGTTCTACGACATACTATACGGAAAAGGTTTTTTTTATTAAGCGCAGTTTTTAAAGAAGTTTTGAAAGAAATTTTTAAAGAAAATTTTGGAAATCAATCAACAAAAGATACTTAACAACAAAAGATACAGTACCGACAAATAAACGGACAGGAATTTTATTAGTGAGCATAACAAAATTTTCAGGAGGTAACCCGATGTCTCTTGTTCTTCCTTTTTGTTAATTAATACATATTTATATTCATTTTTTTTCTTAGTTAATAAACAATTTTGGTATTAACGAATAAATGAATATGTAATAGTGTAATAGTGTAAATTTATAAGATTAATACTTAATGTACAAAGTTCGATCAATGTGTAATCTACAAAAAAGATAACATGTCTAAAAAAAAAATAAGTATTAATAACATTGTTGCTTAATTAGGGTAACAATCAGTTTCCTTTTTGATCTATCAAAAAAAAAAAAAAAGGCTTATATATAATGGCTGATGAGATTACCTTGTTTAGGTTACCGTTACATATTTTTTTTTTTATACTCTTTATTTTAAAACAAAGCTGTAACTTCTAAACAAACTAGTCGAAAAAAAAAAAATTTTATTTGATCAAATAGATATATATAGCACAGAAAAAATTTCACAAATTTTTTTCGATTTGTTTTTCGACAGTTTTTTCAATTTAACGTCTCCCTTAAAGTCCGTCCGTTAGTATCTAACTTAGATACACTACGCTTTCATCATATATCGTTAAGATTTTTAATACTAGTTTGAAAGAAAAACAAAATTAAAAATCTTAACATACATGACGACTAAACTAACGACGCAAAGTGAAAAAAAAATATAATAATCAAAAAAAAAAAAAAATCCAAAAAAAAACCTTGATTTGATTGATTCATATATCAAGTATATTTATCACTCAACGATTATAAAATTATAAAATACACTTTACATTTTTAAACCAAATAACGACATCTGTTAAATATTCACTGTCAAATAACGCAATATATATATATATTAATACACTATAGATTTTTTTTAAAAGATTCAGAGAATCTATTTTTTTTTTTTTATTATATAAAAAATTTCCATCACAGCTTTTTTTTTTGTACAAACATTATTCAAAACATTTATATACAAAAATAATGGGCTTGCGAGCTAGAAGAAAACGAGTTGTATTGCCTATGTATAAGCCTACAGACCATACTCCGTCGGTTTATCATGATCGTTTTTCAAATAGATTGATACCTGTAGGATACTTTCTTAACAACCTTGATGAAATCGGACCAGCTCACTGGAATAACCCTCAAACCGCTGATTATTCTTTAAAGATAATTAAACCTCAAGAGGTTGATTATTTTTGTAATTACTTTAATCAAATTTGTCAAAGTAACAATATATTAAATAGAAATTTAAACAGTTTAAATTGTATAGTTAGAAATAATTGGATAACTAATCAAAATATTTCACAACAATATGAATGTCAAACTTCAGAAAATTTTGAATGGCAAGAACAACATTTACCGGATTGTCAATCAACCTTACCTGTCGTTTGTAGTGACAAATTTTGTTCAGCTGCTGATGCTGCTGCTTTAACACTTTATTTTAATGCAGCATTAAATAATTATCAACAAATGATGAATAATTTTCAACAACGTTATGATGATCAAATTAATAATAGTGGAATTCCATCTCCACCTTCGTCTCCAATAGCAGATTCACATCATTCAATTAATGATTCACATCATTCAATTAATAATTCATCTACAAATATGTCATCCACTCAAAAATTATCTCCACCTCCTGATTCACCACCTGATTATTACTTTCATATACATGTTTTGGTATTGGCTACACAAAGTGGATTTTTTAATCAATTATTTGGTCCGATAAATCTTCATTCTTCTTCTTCACAATTACCCAGTACATTATATGTACCAATACCTTATCCTGAATGCTTTGGTACTATATTACATTGGTTATATCATCATGATGATGATGCTTGGTTAGATGATATAACCGAAGAAAATTTTGAAAAATTTTATTGGAATATAAAATTTTTAAAATTGGGTAAAGAAGCTTATGACGTATTGGATGAATGGCTCGACGAGTGTCTAGAAGATGGTCTTAGCCTCGATTGTTTTGAAAACACAGAAATTATTCAAGATTGGTAAAAAAAAAAAAAAAATTCAATTAATTTGGAAAAATCTAAAAACCGCAAAATCACCAAAGTTTCGATGAACAGTCTTACTTGATCGGATAAATTATTAATCGGATGAATTAAAGACTAAAAAAAAAAAATCAAAAAAATCTAAAAAAAAAATTTTGGAAATCACAAACAAACACCGTTAAAAAGATCGAAATACGATCTATGCTATATGTATGCTATTGCGGATTCTGAAATAATGCACGTAACCGAAGTACTAGCATTGAATCCAAAATATGTTTACGAAAAGAAATCGAAAAAAATAACACTCAAACACTAACACTAACATTATACTGAAGACCAAGACAAAAAAGAACAAGCACGATTATAATATTTCTCTAAGCCATAGTTGAATATCCTTAAGCATATATAAACATCATTCTGAATCGTTTATATATAGTGTACCAACTCTTTGGAACACATGCCTTTGGAATTTGATCAAATTTATTTTCCAAAAAAAAAAAAAAAACACCCCTACGATGCATCATATTTATTATTTACTTTTATTTTCTTTTATGTTTATACATATATTTTTTTTTTTCTTTTTAATAACTTTTTTTTTTTCTTTTTATTGTACAAGTCATTCAAATCATTTACACTTTTTTTCTTATGTACCAAATTTTTATCTTTTAAGATTTTGGTTTTTTTTTTTTATTAAAAAAAAAAACAAGTTTCAATACTCAAAAAAATGTATAAATAAAATTTTTATTCTGAAAAGAATAATAAAATTGACCAAAATAAATATATACATATTATATTTATATAAATATCATGGAATACCTCTAAAACTTTTAAAAAACTAAAATTTTGAAACTGAACCGCGTTCTCATTGTATGCTATTTCGAATACTAATATTATAATTCATGAATAAGAACCAAAATTACAGAGCTAAACTTACAATATATTAGACGGACATATATTTCCGAATCCGGATGTTCTCCGATCAGGATTTTATATTCGGATAAGTCCTGGGATCTAAAGTTTAACCATTTTTGTTTACTACTCATTTATAGAAAAAAAAATCGCGTCAGCGCCAATCATACGTATCATAAAAAATTATAAACATATAAAAATTTTATATGTACTAAAACACTTTAATAAGTAATAACTTTCCTTGTTAATCATAAAATTTGGAAAGTATCATGAGATTTATTCATTTGTAAACCTAGTAAGGAATGGATTATGATAAATGATTGTTTTTTTTTTAAAAAAAAAAAGATTCGTTTCAAGAATTACATTTTATTTTTGGTTTGAATGAAAACTCCTTATAAGACAGGTTTGTTTTCCTGCGATATCATTTAAAAAAAAATAAAAAAAACAAGATTATCAAAATGAAATAATTATTTTCGTAAATCTACATAAAGTTCTTGTTCGCCGAAATTAGTAGCTGTCAAAACACTTATTCCTTGATTACTAACTTTATTCAAAAAAAATTACATAATAAAAAATCATGAGGTCTACCATTATTTCAATGTATGTACGTATGTACGAAATATATATATATAATAAACAGGTAATAACGATAATAATTATAATGATTGTACATACGTAATAATAATAATAATAATAATAATAACGATAACAAAACAGTAATAATTAATTAATTCTCTATCGAACGTACGTACGTACGAGTTTTACTCTACTATAATAAATAACAAATCACGGAATTACAATAAGAATATGGTTAAGTTTTTTTGCACAAAATCTAAAGTTTATCGGTTCTTGAAGCCCTAAAAAGGAATGTCAATATCCGTTTGGGAATAATTATCCGTTAAATATTTATGAACCAATTACGTTATTAAAACTTTTTATGATCTCATTTTTAATCATTTACTATTTCTCACGTGATTTTGTAAGTTTATTTCCAATAAATTTTTCAAATTTTTTATTAGCAGTAGTCATAAAGTCAAAAGAGATAACTATAACGATAATAAAAAAAATAAAACTTGTAAAAAAAAAAGAATGACAATTTTTTAATACGAAAAAACATTCTATATTTGGAACGTCTTCAATACAGCAATACGGCAATACAGCAATACGTACAATAATACATCAATACAGCAATACAATAATACATCAATACGGTAATATGGCAATACAGCAATACAACAGCAATACAGTAATTAACTAAATTTTTCTTTCAAGTCTTGTGAGTTACACCCCTTAGTGTTATTAGTAATAGCAAAGTACTACGTAACAGTAATAATAATAATAAATACTGAAATAACATTAACATATCACATCACTACTGCTGTACGTACTGTCGTTATGTTATGTGCCATTATTTCATTATTACATTACACAAAAGGAAATTATGGCGTAATAGTTGTCATTACTGGTCATTAAACCCTTAAAAAAATTTTGTTCTTTCTTTTTTAACACTCTTGAATTTTTCTTTAACAAAGTACTATCTATCTATGTACTGATTTTTTCACATACATCGCATTGCATTACGTCGCGGTTAAAATATTAATATATACGTATATATACATATGTATCAAGTATGTAAGTAGAATTAGAAAAAAACAACCGAATTTGATCTGATTCCTCATTACAGCATTAAACAAAGAAATGTCTCATTGTTCTTTAAATTTTTTTTATATTGAAAATTTTTTCTTTATTTTTTTTAGGTAAATTCCAAAATAGCTAATTAATGATCACAATTTGCCTTATTGCCGTTTGTTTATTTCGATCTTTGTACTTGCATGAACATAAAATTAATAGAAAAGCGGGGAACTTTTTAAAGCTTATCATTTACAATATTTACAATATTTACAATATTTACAATATTTACAACGTTACAATATTTACAATGAAACGTTTTACCTGACTTATTTGGGGAACAAAAGAATAACTAAAAGTTTTACCTTTTTATCGTTCTTTAATTAGATGCTTTGTACCGACTTTCCTTCAATTGACTTACCTTGGTTAAGTTTTAGATTAATCTTTTCGGTGATTTCCGAATGATACGAATCTTGGTCCCTAACTTTAGTAAATCTTTTCTAAAAACGTATTAACACGTCATTACTCACTCTTTCTTTAACAAAGAACCGTTGATCTGAATTGCTTCTTCAAAAATTTGTCTACTTTTGGTCACTCATGACGGACCCGAGGTGAGTCAGAATTGAACTGATCTTTGCAAATTTCGATTAATCCCCCCCCTTCATCATTTACTAACACTAGTACAGTAGTATCATTACAAAAAGTCTTAATACTGTCAGTTAAAGTTACGATCATTTATCCGTTTTCCTATTTTAAAATGTAACGGATATCCGGATCGCATTTCTACTCTCTTTAAATTGTTGAATAAACTACATTTGGTCTCATAATGCTTTCATTATATTCTATAAATATTTCATTTGAAGGCTTTTCAATCTTCGTATGATGTTTCTAAATTCACCCCTGAATAAAATGTTAAAAAAAATCAATTGCTATTTAAGATTTGAATCTTACAATTTTACATCTTTAAGCAGATAAGTTTCTACCATAAATTTACATCATTTTAAGTATAAATTGGATTTTTGTAAAAAATATGTACTGCACGTACTTAAAGGGTTACTTTAAAGGTAAGCCGATTTATCGAGTATAAATCTAAAAACAGATGAATGACATACTCTAATTCCATGTCGATTGTCATTTCTAAAATTGGTGTATATATATGCATTTATAAAAAATTAGGGCTAATTTATGTACCATATGAAACATCAAAAAAAATTTTTTTAACTCTTAAATAAAGCCGCCATTTCATTTTCATTTGAAAATTTCACCTGAAAATTAACAGGCGCAATAAGTTTTAGTTACCCATTTGGTAATGATTAGTAATTGAGAACAATGGGAATGTTTTTTTTTGTAAAACTATTGAATTTCATCGTTACACTACTGAAGATTATCGTATATGTCACTAAAACAGAAATTTATGACATTCGAATGCAAATATCAAGCTTAAAATTAACGCGTTTAAATATTCTACGCCTAAATTTTTTATAGTTAAATAATCATACTACTTCACTATTTTGATTTTGAATGATTTTCTTGGAATTTTGATATACGCATATATGCGTACATGCTTATGTATAAAAGCATGATCTTTACTAATATAGATTTTTTAAATGATTTCTTTAAGAAATTAATGTTGTTACATATCACTTTTCTAATGCACGCGCTTTAGTATAAGCTTTATTCACATGATTGTTTCATACTATATACTATATACTTTATAACCTTTTAACGTTATATATATACTTGATGTCCAAAGTTATACTACCCCTGAAATTTATTATTTAATATTGATACTGATTATATGTATTCATTTTACGTACAATGTCGACAATGGTTTTAAATACAGTAATGCATATTACAAATATATCATCTTATTTCTTTTGGCCATTATCCTTACTTACCATATATCGTAAGAACTTTTTTTTTGATACAATACGTAAGTTATTATAATTCACGTAACTTATGTACAGCATATATATTTGCAACATTAATTAGTCGCGTTAAAATAAAATACGTAATTATATTCTTACGTATTTGGAAATTACGTAATTATCTTCCTTATATATATAATAAGTGAATTATACGTACGTAATAATTAATCTAAGTTTTTATTTTGATTATATATATAATTTATATTTGTTGTTAATTAATAGAAAAATTTTTATAGTATATTTTAAATAACTTTAATTTAATAATTTTTTTTTTTTTATGTTGTATAAATTTATTATTATTATTTTAATTTTTAGTTAAATTGTTCTACGTATTAGAATTATATTATAATTCAGTTAATTGTTTTTACAGTATTATGTTTTTTCGTTAATAATTTCTCTACCATCTAATTCCGGTCAGTGCTAACTCAATCAGGTCAAATCTAAATTGAGAAATAAGCGCTTGTTTAAGTTTAAAAAAATTATATATTTTTTATATTATTTAAAAGAAATTTATTAATATAAGGTTTTTTTTTTGTTGACATTTTTTAAAATAACAAATTTTAAAGTTTATTTAAATATTTTAAAATTTTGGTTTTTTGTAATTACTGTAGTCACGTGCAAAGTTTATATATGCATATCTATGTATAATAAAATTATATTTATACAATATGAAAAATAGATTTTTTGAATAAAAATATATTTGATATGTGGGGGTTTTTTTTCTTTATCTAAAATACAAATATATAATAGGTTTACTTTATCAATAACCAGAATTAGTATTATATTTACCTTGTATTAATTTTAGTTTTTTATTTATTATTATTATTATTATTTGCATTAAGATAAAGTTTGGTTTTCATTTCTATTTAAGCAAATATTAAAACTTGAACTATAATATTTAGTTAGGCTATACAAATTTAATTATTTGGTTTTCATAACATGAAACTTCTAAATAAACCTGGCCGGCTGGCTTTTTTTAAAAAATATTATATATAAAATTTATAAAATTTATATAAAAAATTTTTTTAAAACCCACCCGGTTATTAAAACATATAAAAATTTTTTTTAGAAGTTTTTAAATTTTGACCCGGCCGGGTTATGAAAACCAATTAATTAATTTTGCATGGCCTTAATTATATCTAAGTTTTACTTTTTGGTACTTAAATTACATGGTGTTCTTCAATATAAAAAGTTTGAATTTTGATATACCAATATATTATCTAGTATTACAACTTATTATTATTTACTATATTACTATATTATTTTAAATAATTTTAAATATTTATCAATGTAAACTTATTAAAGTAATACAAACTTATTTAGATTTTGAATTTTTGTATTTTTATTAAATTTATTTCTTTGTAAAATTTATTCAAACTTTAGTATTTATATATTAATTATTTTTTAATTTTTAAATTTTTTATTTTATTTTAGAATTTATTTGATATTTACTAGTAGTAAAATTTACTATTCTTAATAATTTTTAGAGTTAGAGTCCAGTTTTAAAATAAAAGAGAAGTTTTATATAATATAATATAGATTAGATATAAGGTTACAATTTTAGTTTTTATAAGGTTTTTAAGGGTTCTGAATATTTTTACTTAGATACTCTGATTTTAATTACTTAGTATATTTTTAAAATATAGTACTCTAGTAAATTTCATCTCTGATAAACATTAATATAGCTCTTTATTTTAACTAGTAGTTTAAAAAATTAAATTTGTTAAATTTTTAATTATAAGAAATAATTTATTTGTAACAATCTGTTATATAACAACCTGTTAATGTTAGGATTAGAGTTAGTGTTAGGTTTAGGGTTAGTGTTAGTGTTAGTGTTAGGGTTGGTTTAGATTTAAAATTAATATCAAAATTAATACAAAATTGCAAAAGGGTTATTTTTTATTAGCAGCACAAAAGAGATTATTTTGGTAAAATTTTGTGTTATAAAGAATTTAAGTATAGGTTATTATATAACATATTGTTACAAATAGACTTGTCCTAATTATAATTACTTTATTTTTAATTTTTTTTTTTTTTTTTATATTAAGGTAACCACTTAGGTCCCCGGCACTTAGCTTTATTCAGATAAATACGATATTATATCAATTTCACGAGGATACAACTAGCC